>LPNX010886679.1:38268-82341 GCA_001517045.1 Pseudotsuga menziesii
TCTCTCTATTTCTCGTTAGCTTTCTCAGAATGTATGTGTTTTCTCTCTGTTTCTCGTTAGCTTGCCCAAAATGTCTGTGTTTTCTCTATGTTTCTGATTCGCCGCGATTGCACAAGGTGCATGACAAGGAGCATACGTAGTAGAGAAAAACCCTTTCCTTTCTGTTTCTGATTTGTCATTATCATGTAAGGTGCACGACAAAGAGAATACACAGATAGGGAAGGAAACAATCCAAAACTAAAACAAAAAACTAGATCTGATAATAAATTTTGTAAAATATGAGAAATTAAAAAAATAATTTAAAAACGTCACGGTGAAATCATGAATCTGGGTGTCTATTTTGAGGGGGTAATGAGAAAATGAGTGTTGTTTTTGCAATTTTGTCAACTTTGAGCAAAGAAAAATTGGATTTGTATTTAGAATTTCATTTTGTAGTAAAAACAAAAGTTGTAGAGAATTGTGTTATCTTTCTATCGATTATTTTTTAGATATTTTTTATTGGCATTTGATATCGGTTGTTTTTGCAAGTGTTTGATAGTATGTTATTAATTAATGAAATTCTGAAAAATAGTCATGTTTTTAGACACAAGTTAACTAATGATTCAACTATTGTTCATTAAAAACAAAATATGTTATGATGATCTAGATAGATTGTACTAACATTTGTCTATAAGTTTGTATCCAACAACCACATGCAATAATTATTATAATTTTTTGAAGTGGACCAATCTAAAAAACTAGCATAAACTGACATGTTTAGGTTGACAAAACATCTTCCCTAATTTCCAATTCGAAACAAAAAAAGTAAAAGTACCATTTTGAAGACAACACGTCAATGTTGGGGACCATGATTTTTCCAAATTTTTTCATCTTGCCTTGAAGAAGTTATTGAATTTTCATTTCAATGAATTCTATTAAATTTTGAAGCAATCTAGACACCTTCTAAGAAATATAATAAATAAAATTAGTGGATCACACAAAATTCAACAAAATTAGCATCTATAGAAAGTAGATTGAATAATGCAACTAATGGTATTATTTATGAAGAAAAATTGTATGTATTTCATATGATCTGATCTCTTAGAAATTGGAAGAAGAGTTAGAAATGGTATGGAATTCCATTTCTGAAAATTTACAGGTTTTCGACTGAACTAATCTTTTGGCCGAAAGTTAGTTTTAACGGATGGAAAAAGGTTCGGTCAAACTATTAGTTCGGCCAAAAAAACCTTTTGAATTTTTTCCGTCGGCCGGGAAAAAGTTGAAACGTTTTTTCGAAACACCGTTTCGATTCATAAACTTGAAACGTTTTTTCGAAACACCGTTTCGATTCATATTTATAAGAATGTTGTATACACATATTTTCACAATTTTTAAAAGATCAACATTTTACACAATTACAAATGAAGGCTCTTTTTCTGGCAAGTGTTATTAAAACTTATCTTTTAAGATGAAGGCTATTTTTATTTGATAGCAAACATTCTTTTGGAAAATTTGTTATGGTAAATTGTTCTTAGAAACTATCATCTCCGTTGGAGGCTATTTTTCTTTGATAGTAAAGATTCTTTTGGTAATTTTTTATGGTAAAATTTTATTTTTAATGGTAAAATGTTTATAGTAAAGTGTTTTTAGAAATGATCTTCAAAGGTGGAGACTTTTTTTCTTTATTGAAGATGTTTATGGAAAATATTTTATGGTACGAATTTTCTTAAAAATTCTGCACCAATTTATTCTATGGTGCATTTTTTTTAAATGTTTTGAGCAATATGTTATGGACATATTTATTTTTTATAACCTTTCCTTAAACTGGTTAATTATCAATATTTAGTAGTCATGTTTTGGCCTTTTAACTGGTTATTTATATTTAGTGAAATGGTCCTTATACTGGTTAATTATACTTTAATAACATTTAAATAAACTATAATTTTTCTGTAATTCACGTGGCCTAGAAGTGCCAAATTTGTTTGATAACCTGCCTTGTAGCCACTATCACTACTTTTTGTAGTCATATTGCTTGAGGTGGATGACTCTTACTTTTATTGTATTTTCTAAGGTGATTTTTTTTTAATGATTAAGATTCTCTCGAGGGCAATTTATTCTAAGGTGATGGTGTACATCGAATAATCACGGGCAACAAAAAACATGAAAGAGGAAATGTGATCGCACTCGAGATGATGCCTTACACAATGAAAAACAAAAACTCAAATAGCATGAAAAAATGAAACAAAAGAGTACAAATATTGAAGACATTGCTAATGATGATGTAACTAGAAATGATGATGTAACTAGAGACTTGGATCAAAAGGTTGATGATATGAAAGTACAAAATCAAACTCAAGAAGAAATTGAACCAGGTATGTACAAATATTGTAAATTTGTTTAAAATGCAGTAACTGGTTTTGTAAATGAGTGTATATTTTAATATAATTCCAACTGTAGATACAAATGTTGAAGATGTTGTCGACATTGAAGAATCAGAAAACAATGCAAATATTCAATCCAATAGAGGTAACATACATACATACATACATACATACATATATATATATATACACACACACACATATACATACATATATAATATATACATATACATGTACATACACATATACATATACACATATACATACACACACACACACATATATATATATACATATATACATATATGTATCTATATATATATGTATATGTATACATATACGCATATATATATATATATATATATATATATATATATATATATGTATATATATATATATAGGTTATTAAAATATTTTAAACCATGTAATTATAATTATTTTTATGAGTCATATTTTTATGATTCAAGTTAAGTATATTTGAAATATGCTAAATTAAAATTGAAATTGAAATATATATAGGTGGCTTCATCATTAACGACGACATGTTACAAAATGTTGATAAATAAAAATTAGGAAACACAAAACCTTACCATATTGTACAATATCGTGATAAAAAGATGCATGAACAATTTTTGGAAAAAGAATCAATGGCAACACAAGCTCAAATTTTGAGGTGCCTGTTAGTCTCCAGGAAGTTGATGGAAGCTTGGTCATTATTGGGTATTCAAAAGAAGACAAAAGATTCAAAGGTGAAGCAAGATGTGTTTGAAAATATAGCCAATGCAATAAAAACTATTGGAAAATCCAAAAAGAAAGATACTAGTGCTGCACATAGAATAATACAAACAACGATTATTTCATCTAGTACTAGACAAAAATGTTTGACAATGCAGATCGCAAAGGTTATCGAAACTTCGCGAAAAACATTGTACAAATATAACAAATTTCGATTACAAATAGATGCAAATGATGAGCTTGCTTCTTGGGAAATTATTTGTAGACAACCCTATAAATATAGGGTTGGTGAAAGTGTTAAAGTTATGATGCATGAATATTGGGTGGCAAATTCTCGTGTTTCACCAAATCTAAAGGATGTGATACGACGCAGAATATCTTGAAATCAGTATGAAATCCATCCAAAACATATATTGGAGATGACTCAAATACAATTGTTCAATAAATTCAAATATGAACACAATGAATTGAATTTGTCACTCAATACATTTGTACAACAGAAGCCATGGTATGTTAGGGCCTGTCACTATTCATGACACATGTTGTTGTCGCTATCATGTTGAGTTTGAATTATATTATGACACATTCCTTCAGTTTGATAAAATGTTTTGGGCAAATTCACCTCCTTCCACAATTTGTGCCTTTATATCTGAAATTCTATGTGAAAGAGATAGTCATGAGATATTTTACAACAAAATATGTGTCGGTGGAAAGAAATGTCATCATTGTGGAAATCTAGATTTATTCCACCATAAATATCTTATTGATATTAATGATCACTCATTGTCAAATATAATAGTTGATTGGAAGAGGTAGATCTACAAGAAGACAAAATCAGTGTTACAGAGTTTTTGAAGAAGTTTGAAAACGAAATTTATAAATACATCAAACATTCACATAGAGCACGCTGGAAAGACATACAATTCAAACAATCACGTGATGTTTTTCCAGAGGGGACGATTTTTTCTATGGTTGATTTCGTAAAGAATTACACATTTGAAGCACAAAAAGAAATACAGAGTTAATATTATCATTTTGATCAAGTTTCTATATTTGTCCATGTTCTATACAGACATGCTCAACAAAATGTTGATGTTATATAAAGAATGAATGATAATCAACATGTGATCAAGGAATATCATTTCTATATCAGCGATGAACACACACATGATATACGTTATGTACAACATTGTTTTGATATTATTTATGGTTCATTGAACAATCATGGAGTTGTAATGAATGAACATTGGATATGGTTAGATCGATGTGCAGGGAAATTTAAATCTTCATGATCATTCTTCTGTTTATGTCGCCTTCATAAAAAAACAAATATTAAACATCGTTGGAATTTTTTTGAAACTGGTCATGGAAAAGGGGAGCACGATGGTGCTGGGGCATGTGTAAAATGAGCACTTCGAAGGTATCAAATGAACCATTCTACCGATCGATTTGTGTGTGTTGATCAAGTTGTTCAATGGTGTCATGTAAATCTCAGCCATGATTGAAATCAATGATCAAAAGATGTGCGCAGGTATGAACTTTGTTTTCAAAACATAATCATTCAACTTGGAATGACTTTAATATGTACATCTAGTAACATTTTACTCACATGTACACGAAAAATTGTTTATGTTGGACAAGTTTTTTTGGCATATTGGAATCCAAGATATAGACAGATCAATCCCATATGGTTCTAGCTCTATTCATGGAACTCGAGATTTACACTCAATCAAAAACAAAAACCTTCCAAAACATGTTTTCATTTGACAGTAGGAAGCTAACATGATTTTTTCCTATTTGCATGGAGGACATAGAATCAATAGACAATTGTGAAAACATCAATGACAATTATGTTAAACCTTGGAAACACAACAAAATTAATTTAAAAGAAAAAATGCCACTCACAAGCTTTGAAGAGTTGGAATCAGAGGACATTGCAATATCAACAGATGGTGATAGAATTTCTGATTTGGTTAGAGAAGGTAATTTTATGTATAGTTTCTTAAATTTGTCTATTTCTATTTTAAATATTTTTTACTTGAATGTAAGTTACACACACACACACACACACACACACATATGAAAGTGGTTTGATTTAATGAAGATGAATTTGACAAATTCAATGTTCTTAATTATGTGCAGGAGATGTATTTGTTGTGGTTACACCCATAGACAACAATGAAGATGTCAGATATTATTTGATGCACTGCACAGAGAGAAAGATGAAATTATTGGTCCAGAATTGATGATCCAGTGATGATGATTCATTGATGATATAGTGACAAATACTTGTGCTGATGAATTGTGTCGAGAGAATACCTTCCTAGTTAAGAGGGAGTGTTGATGTATTTGTAACTTCGGAATGTATTCACTTGTGTATTTCATATATTGTATTTGATTGGTTCCCGATGTTCCTATCGGGAGAATCATTAATGTAAACAAGTCATGTAAAGTCATAGAGCTTAACCCTCCTTGTTGATCAGGGGGAAAGGTTCCCACAGTTGTGGGTCACTAGGGTTATTAGACTCCCCTAGAGAATCCAGCCTCGGTGAGTTAATGTCAAGTCAACACTAGTATAAATAGAGAGTGAGCCTCTCTATTTACAACACACACACTCACATTCAGTTGTAGCGCATGAGTGAGAGAGAAGAAGCTGGGATTAGAGAGAGAGAGAGAGAGAGAGATCAGCAATTGGAGATCATCTTTGTATATTTGGGTTTTACTTTTGGAGCTCATTCTATCTCTGAGGAAGTTGTGGGGTTTTCTCCTTTATGGTTTCCTCGAGGAAAATCTTTGTGTCTATTGTCTCTTGTGATTAATTGATGTGCATGTTATTCTCTCAGTTAAGATCCTAAAGATCATATTGCTCAAATGATAAAAATATAACATACGATTCACAACATCATATCAAATCCACATATTACATCACAATACATGCACAATATATTCAAAACATTCCTTCAAGAGGTGCTTGAAAAAGGTTTTCAAATAACTGATTCTTGGTGTAGGCATTCTAGCATCTCTTCCTTCTTATTCTTCTCTTCGTATTTCTCACTTTATACAATTCATTTCTAATATATTCCTTTTCCTCCCATGTAGATATGAATGGAAGCATATAGGATCCACACACATTCATGGTTTTATTTGGTTGGCAGATGCACCAAATATAAACACCTTAGAATGGGAAAGTGTTCTTGCAGTTGAAGCTGCAAAATTTTTGTTTGACACATATGTTACAGCTTGGAATCCTCATAATTCCCACTTTTCAACATCTGGGTTACACCATTCTACTACAAATGATCCATGCAGTCTTGCATCACCATCCATATTTACATCAAACTACTCAGTTGACTATGAAGAACTTGTAAATTTTGTTCAAAGGCACACTAGATGTTCAGAATCAACTTGCCTTCACAAAAAAGAAACATCTGTTCAATGTCGCTATGATTTTCCGTACTACCTACAAGCTACTTCTTCGTTATTCATTGATCCAAATTGATGTAAAAGATACAATCCTACAAGAAATTATTGCCTTCTAAATATTCACAACCCTACCATGCTTTCAATATGGAGGGATAATGTTGATTTCCAACCTGTTATTTCTAGACATGATGTCCTCAAATACATTCCAAAGAATGCATCAAAAGTAGAGCCAAAATCAGAAAGCTACCATGCAATTCTCTCTTGCCTTGCACATGCAGCACCTAGTGACGACCCCATTCTTAAGCCAATCAAACAATTGATTGCACAAACAGTTGCAGAACAAGATATTAATGCACAAGAGACGTGTCACATGCTCCAAAAAATTCCCCTTGTACTTTTTAGTTTTCACTTCTTTTCCCTGAATGTTAGTCAAAGTGTCTTCCGATGTGTTTCTAAAGACACTAATAACACCCCTCCAACCCCCCCTTCATATTTGCATACATGCAAAGACCCCTTGCTCTTAAACATCTAACCCTACTTGAAGCTACTCGTTGTTGGTCTTTCTATCCTAATAGGAAAAGAATCCATGGAAACAAAACTTGCGTGACAAGATTGTTAGAGTCTATCCACAATTCATTTCTGTTCCTCCCTTTGATTCTTCATCTTTTGAACCATTTTGTTGGAGCGAACTTCTTCTATACAAACCTTTTCATTCCATCCCTCAGGATATTGGAAGAACAACTTCTGAAATTATTTCTCATTGGCATCACATTAAGGGAACATATGTTGTGTGGCATGTTGAACGTGCACAACAAGAATCCTCTACACCTCTATCTGATGATTCAAACTTCGATGCTATTACCTTTCTATTTTTCCATACCATGGATGAATGGGAACTTCTCTCTTAAATACGACTAGGAAACAACATCCAAATTGATGACCTTGAAATGCTTGGACATCGTGATTTTTACAAAAATCACAATTGGAGACATAACAAAATAACAACCCACTTGCATGAGACAAAAAAATCATTCATTGACCTCAATCACTTGTCCACCCAACTACATGAAGACACCCTATCATTGTCCAATTCACCTGATTCCTTGTCTCTCACACAACGCATAACCTTTCATCTTGTCATTTCCCATTTTAGAAACACTACACTTGCTCAACCACTCAAAATGGTGATTCAAGGTACTGTAGGCACCGAAAAATTGTACCTCATATCTTGCTTGAAATCTACACTGCAAACTGCTACTGAACAAAGTTCCTCCCCACTTCTTCTCCTTGCTCCAACTAGTGTTGGTTATTTTAACATACATGCATCTACAATACATTCTTCTCTTCGAATACCTATAGGTGAAATTAACCCCCTTGAAGGACAATTCCTTTCAAAACTTCAAGAAGAACTCTGCCATATTCGCTATATTCTCATAGATAAAATGAGCTTTATTGGACCAAAAATGTTAACTCAAATTGATGCACCCTTATGTCAAGCTTTCCCCTCGAATTGTACAATTCCATTTGGTGGCTGTTCAATAATACTTGTTGGTGACTTCGGACAATTGCCTCCTATAAATTACATCCCCATGTATGCAGGCTCATCCGTTGGAACAACTCTCTGGCGTACATTTGATACTTTTATCATGTTGGAAATGATTTTTTGATAACAAGGAAATGGCCCTTCTCAAATTGCCTTTCGCATACTCTTGCTAAACCTTCGAAATGCAACATTAACTGCTGAAGACTGGGCACTCCTAATGACAAGAACAACCTCATGCCTTTTAGATGTGGAAAATTGTTCTTTTCAACAATCTAACCACTTGTATCCCACCGATAGCTCTGTTGTAATGCACAACAAACACATGTTGAAACAACTTAATATGCCAATTGCACATTGCTTTGCAGAACAAAGGAACAAACATGCCCACATAACCATTTATGATGAGAAGTTTCCATTAAAGATCCTTATTTCTATTGGTCAACAAGTCATGTTAACTGCTAATTTATGGGTTCAAGCACGACTTGTTAAGGACTCACTTGGAAAAGTCATTGACATTGTCTACAACTCCAATGAACAACCTCCTAGCTTACCATCTTTTGTTGTTGTTGAATTCCTCTATTACAAAGGACCCTTATGGGATGCTTCTAATCCTACTTATGTTCCAATATCTCCTATAACAAGGGGACCCCATAGGCAACTACCACTTCGTATGCATGGGGTTTAACAATTCATAAATCCCAATGTATGACCTTTCAAAATGTTACAATAGATATTGGAAACACTGATAGATAGGGGCTTACATTCACTGCAATATCAATAGTTACATCTCTTTCATCCCTTCACATTTCCCCACCTTTCTCTTTTTCTAGATACTCTCGAATACAAGACAATCCATTTGTCAAACGTAGGAAACAAGAGGAAATCTTACTTGCTTCAAAGTATTTAAAACAAAATTGTGGCTGAAGCTTCTCATTGTTTGTTCTATAGATGTACTGTTTTTATTTGGTCACATGTTGATGTAAGATATTTTGATTTTGTTTCAAGAAACATCCAAGAAATTTTGAAATAATTGCACTCTACACTAAATTGTCTCAGGAAACTAAGACACTCACTGTGAAAGTTTTTAGGTAGGACAGTTATTATATAAAAGGAAATAATTACTCAACGTATAAAAAATTGATATCAACTCTTATTTCCTTTAATGAACTTTAAATACAAATTGACAATAAAATTGCAATGCTTTATCCAAACTATTATATGAATACAAAACTATCCTATGCAGTGATACGAATTGACAAATTAGTATTAGGAATCGATAACCATTCATCAGTTGTAATAAAAGATTATGTAAATTAAATAAATAAATTTTTTCAATGTACATTTCATATGTCAAGCTTGTAATGCAAAATCAATATATAAATCAACACATTTAATACATCAACAACCTATAATAAGTATACCACAAAATTAGAGGAATAACTCAAAATTGATAAAAACAAATTTAATAAATAACCATAGAACATAACATGAGTTATAGTGTTATTTTATTCAATTGTAAAACATTACAATATTTTGAAAACTACAAAGTTTTCTTGATATGTCTTGCATTGTCCTTCTCCAGTACTGGTCAGTGAAAAGCCGTTGTTTAGGGTTTGTATCATCAACTGCCCACTTGACCAGGTCGATATACGACATGAAACCAAGTTTCTATGATTGAAAAATACATAGGAAAAATGAGTTTCATTTCTTAACATACAAATATGTAGGCTAACATCAGTCTCCACAAAGCGTACCAATTTAGAGGCCAAAATCTCCGCCAAATTTAGAGGAAGACTAATAAAAAATAATGCAGAGCGAGTTTAAAATAAGGATGGACTTAGTGGAGGAAGAAGTTATGCAGAAAGAATACAAACAGAAAGAATAAAGCCTAAAACAACAAATGACTTTAACAAAATTGAATTTTTCCGCTTTCCTATACCTGGAGGTCGAAAATTGGAAATAGGAACTTTGACATTTCTTTATTTGAAAAGACAAAACTTTCAAGATTGAAAATGTCGGAAAACGTAGATCGCAGAATCAAAAATAAGAACATAAGGTGTTCCTTATTGGAAAACATAGGATTTTCGAAATCCGAAATGTCGGAAATCAAAAATCGAAAAGCAGACTTCAACATACCTCCAAAGAAGGAATTTCTGCTTCCAAAAACGGAAATCGGGGAATTGGAAACTTCATAAAAAGGTTTGAAAATATATAACCAAGGTTCCGAAAGCTGAAAAAAAAGGTTTATTGAATAAATTCAAAGCTACAAGTTCGTAATAAAACTTTCTGTATTTTCGACTTCCGCTTTCATCAGTGTGGAATGCGAAAATCGAAAAAGTCTTTGTCTCATAGTGTTATATTAGACTCTAGCTTTTATTTTCCTTTTCTACTGGAGTTTCTGTAAGATCTTTTGTTTTCTCTTTTCCACCAATGTTTATGGTAAATCTAGGTCTCCAGTATCTTATTTCCTGATTTCGGATTTCGAAAAATTCATATTAAACAATCTTTTAAAATAAATGACCAATAAATGCATTCAATCATCTTGATGTCGGATCATCTTTAAACTTCATATTTATTCACATAAACAATTGTTACTGGATCTTTAAATAAATTTCATATACCCAAATCAAGCTATTTACGTATATTGGATCTTTAAACTTTGAGTTTATTAACATAAATAATATATTTAGATATATTAGATCTTTAAACTTCATATTTTTTTTTTGTAAATCTGCATTGGTATTAATCAACTATACAAAAAAGTACAAAATATGGAGAATTTTTGTCAAGGGAGAGGGGTGGTCTAACGACCACCCGAATCCATCAACAATAAAAAATTCTATAGTAGTAGTGTAAAGAGCATAAAAACCATACAGCAAATGGAAAATTCTTAGTAAACAATCTTTTAAAATAAATGAACAATAAATGCATTTAGTCATCTTGATGTCGGATCATCTTTAAACTTCATATTTATTAACATAAATAATTGTTATTGGATCTTTAAATAAATCTAGTTATTTACGTATATTGGATATTTAAACTTTGAGTTTATTAACAGAAATAATATATTTAGATATATTAGATCTTTAAACGTCATATTTTTTTGTTTGTAAATCTACATTGGTATTAATCAACTATACAGAAAAGTACAGAATATGGAGAATTTTGGTCAAGGGAGAGGGGTGGTCTAACAACCACCCGAATCTGTCAACAACAGAAAATTCTATAGTAGTAGTGTAAAGAGCATAAAAACCATACAGAAAATGGAGCATGCTTCTTAGGTGAATTTAAACAAAATTACACAGATATTCAAAAGAGCCACAATAACCCATGTGATATATGGGGGGATACCTACAAAATTACTATGCAGGAAAGTTTATGAAGAGACGTTGAAAACTAAAAACCATTAGAAGTAAACAAAAGGAAGCGATATAGAGAGAAACGAAACAGAAACAAGCTCATGGGTTAGCATCGCTGGTAGTGACAGCCAGGTCCTGCATGTTGTGTGTTTCCTCAATGATAGGACAGGGCCCAAAGAGTTCCTTGTTTGAAGATGGTAGACTGGGCTTGACCGGGAGGAGAGTCGTTTTTCCAATAGAAGCATCAAATTCATGAACTCATTTACAAACCTTGGAAATGGTGGACAAATTGAAAGAGGTAGCGTAGATGCCAGAGGCATGGTAGAAGGTGGGCCGACATTCATTGAACCAGAAGGAGCCATAGAGACACTGTCGCTACCGCCATCACCCAAGGAGTCAATTCCCATCGCTAATCTTTCCCAGATTGCCATGACATCTCTGTGGGTGATGACCACATCTATTTCCACATTTTTTTCCTTAGCCTGTGAAATTGAACTCTGAGTATGGTTCCATGTGGCCAGCATTTTGTCCATGAGCGAGCCCATCATGTTTTTCACAATCCAATAGTGGGTTGGGTTGCCACCATCAATATCATGAGAAAGGTTCTCATTTACCAACCTGGTTTCCCAATCGTCTATTATGGAGAGAACTTGTGGAGAAATCTCATTGGCATTACCATCTACCTTTGTTTGGTGCACCCCCTGTTGCGAACGACTGCGAGCACTCCCAGCATGACGAGACGTGCCACGCTGCTTAGACATAGTATGATGGTTCAAAATGGTTTTTGCAACAAAATATGGGAAGAACAAGAGTGCCCCCAGATCAGAGCATAGTGGAACAACTCGAACCAGAAGAGAAGGATAATAAACAAAATCCATACCCGAGCACTTAGCCAAGAAACAGCCCAATGGAATGAGGGAAAAAGCTTCATGACCATGCTACAACCAACATGATACACAACAACCATTAATGGGGAGAAAAGATTGTTGTACCACTTCCACTCCCCGTCCAAGCGAAATTGCACTGTAACCAACAAACAAAATGACCGTTGGGTCAAATCCTGCCTTAGCTGAGTAGTGATGGTGTCCTCCATTGAAGCCAATACGTGTTGACAGAGCTTCATCGAGAGGGACTAATTAATGTTGTCTCAGAGGAAATGGAAGGGGACAAAGAGGATTAGAAGAATAAATCCTGAGCGTTTTCAGAACATGTATTTAACCGATCAACTCCATGTCGCCTTCCTTGGTCCCTGCCAAATCACGGGATATAATAACTGGAAATTTTAACCATGGACGTGTTGTACCTAAACTCACCAATCAGATCACGGGATATAATAACCGTAAATTTTAATCATGGTCGTATTGTAACTAAACTCACCAATAGGACCTGCTATAACAGTGGAGGCACCACTATTCATGGTGGATGTGACTACGGAATCAACTGTGATCCCAGCATTAAAACTCAACTGATGACCAACTTGTCCAACCTCGAGACCAAGACCTGCTTCATTAATGCGTAATGAGTGCAGGATAGGTGGAAATGTGATGGGATGACAAGTAGAACACTGTTTTGCCACGATAGCCCTGTTTGTTCCATCCTTGCCAAATTGGCTCTCATCATCCACATCCATGGTTAAACTTCATATTTATTAATAGAAATAATTGTTATTATTGAATCTATAAACTTCATATATGATGCTCAAGAAAAATATAAATCTAATACAATTACAAAAAAAAAAATTGTTATAAAAATTACTTTATAAATTAAAAATTATTATTCTTTAAAATGATTAAATTTTAAATGACTTTTTAACTCATTTCTCTAAATAAAATAAAGTCATATAATTTCCAATATATATAAACAAATTAAAAACACATTATACATATTTTATTATTACACGGATTTTACAATAACAACTCCAAAACAAAACTTCCGGATTTTATTTGAAAAGACAAAACTTCCAAGATCCGAAGTGTCAGAAATAAAAAATCGGAACATAGGGTGTTCCTTATTGGAAAACATAGGACTTCTGGAATCCAGAATGTCGGAAATAAAAAATCGGGGAATTGAAAATCGGAACATATGGTGTTCCTTATTGGAAAACATAGGATTTCCCGAATCCGAAATATGATCCATTTTTTTTTTAATAATAGGATTTCTGGAATCAGAAATATCATTTATTGCACTATTAATTCATGCTATTTACTTTTTTCATGAACATATAGCCATAAATTCAAAGAAAATTTATAAAAAAATATAAATTAATAAATTTTGAGAAATTAATTATATTTAGTTAAAAGATTGATATTTAAAAAAAAAAGCGATTAACAATGTCAATATAAGTTTAAAAAAAATTTAACTTGTATTAATTTAACAGTTAATAATAAAAAATTCAATAATTTATAGAAAAAGCTCTCAAAACAAACAAAAAATGAATCATATTAATTAAAAACATAGGATTTAACAGATTTTACAATAACATCTCCAAACAAAACTTCTAGATTTTATTTGAAAAGACAAAACTTCTGAGATCTGAAATGTCGAAAATCGGAAATTGGGGAATCAAAAAATGGAACATAAGGTGTTCCTTATTGGAAAACATAGTATTTCTGGAATACGAAATGTCGAAAATCGGAAATCGAGCAATCAGAAATCGGAATATAGGGTGTTCCTTATTGGAAAACATAGGATTTCCAGAATCCGAAATATGATTCATTTTGTTTTAGTAATAGGATTTCCGGAATCCGAAATATGATTTTTCAATAATCCCGAATATTTAACGGATTATTGTAAAATTATGGATTTCAGAATTTATGTCATAGTCCACATAGATCCTCCGCAATGTATTTAAATGCATACCTTCATATTAAAAAGAAGGTGTCATGTATATTCCTCTGGTATGTACTAAATGGGGTCCCAAGACGAGAGAACCGCATATTTATGAAAAATCTTCAAATAAAGTTCAACTAAAAATATATAATTACGCGAAGGTGTTTCACAATATTGCAATTATTTCCCAAACATAAAATGCAATTATTAACCGGGGAGAAAATGCACTTATTGCATTTTTAAACAATATTTTAATAAAGAATACGAAACTCTGCAATACAGAATCTGTTTAAATATTAAATGATATATTTAAAAAATAATCTATAAACTGTGTAACATAATGAAGAAGAAAAAATGATTACAATTAATGACGAAAAAAGTTATTGCAAAAAAAATTACGAAATAAACTTACTTATTCATGAATCCCCACTTCCACATTCCGTAGTGCGAAACACAAAAATTGGAAGTTACAAGTTTGTAATAAAACTTTCTCAAATCCCGATTTCGTCTTTCCGTATTTTCGCCCTTCAATGCGGAACTCAAAAATCAGAAAAATTAACTTTTGACTTTAGCCTTTTCTCCAATTCCGACTTCTCATTTCCGAATTTACTTTGAGGATAAACGAAAAAATATTGAAAAATAACTGATTCCTAACTAACTGTTTAACGACACTTAAACACTAAATTGGCACAATTTGCAGGAAGAAGAAAAATAACCAGAGAGAAAATGCAATTATTGCAATTTTTAAACAAGATTTCAATAAAATAAATGAAAATATGCAATACAGAATCTGTTTAAATATTAAAAAATTAATCTATAAATAGTGTAATATAATGAAGAATAAAAAATGATTACAATTAAGAATGAAAAAAATATTGCAAACAAATTTACGAATTAAACATACATATTCATGATTCCCAACTTCCGCTTTCCGTAGTGCGCAACATGGAAACCGGAAGTTACAAATTCGTAATAAAACTTTATGAATTCACGATTTCTTCTTTTCGCATTTCTGCCCTTCAGTGCGGAACTCGAGAATCGAAAAACTTAACTTTCGACTTTAGCCTTTTCTGCAATTCCGACTTCCACTTTTCGACGTTGGACTTCGAAAATCGGAAGCTAATTTGAGGATAAACTGAAAAAGATTGAAAAATAATTGACTCCTAACTAAATGTGTAAGGACACTTAAACACGATGACTAATGATTTCAAGATAGAACTATTGCAGGACATAACAGATGAAAGAAAACAACCAATTAATTTGCAAACATGCAAATCAAGATTACTTCTTTTAACTTACTTTAGACCAACTTAACAAATAAAATTGCAAAGAACAATGTCCAAAGTGTTAAAGATACACAGATTGCAAAGAACAATGTTTCTTGGACTTACACAATAAGTCCAAGAAACATTGTTCTTTGCAATTTGTGCAAAGAACTTGGCAAGATAAGATTTTGGATCATGCATCCTCTTGGGTGCCTCTCCCAAATTCACGATAGAAATTTCTTTGCCCACCACAACTGGATGGGTAAAATTATGACGTATAAGGAAGTCCAAATAACACAATGTCTATCCCTCTTTAAATAAGATTACAAACTTACAAGAAAAAAAATATTCCCAAAACGTGGGATTACACAATCAAATAGGTTCTAGGTTTGGCTAAGGGAAGAACACCACTTGGAAAATAGCTCTAGAATGTCATCGACTTCCTAAAAATGAGCATTCTTGAACTGAATTTCGGTCTTGCAAATTTGGGAGGAAATCTCCTCCTTTCTGATTTTCTTCCATTCTTTGATGAACAACTGTATCCGACCTATCGAGGCATGGGGAGCTTCGATCCATTTCTCGATTTCTTGCACCATGAGCTGACTGATTTGTTGAATCAACTCTTTTGTATTATCAAACTGCTTTTCCACTTGTTCCAAAGGAAATTTAGGCAAAGGTGCTTCACTGATAAGATCCAGAACAAGTAAACTCAAATAGGTTAGCAAATCCTTTGAATCTAACCACCTTTGTTCACAAACTATTTGTCCTACATTGATTAGAGCTTCAACTAAATCGCAGATACCCTCCCATGCCTCAATGGAAACTTAAGTTGTTTTGACCTGTAACTCGTCTAAGATTGGAAAGCCATGAAATATTTCCTTAATATGATTTTTCCAACCTGTTACTTGTTGTAAAGCAGTGGATGCTTCTCTCATCTGATCATGGAGATCCTCAAGAGTTTCAGAATGCTTGGTAAACTTGTCATACAACCCTTGCATCTCATCAAAACAAGTTTACAAATCTATCACAGCCTGTCGAAATTCTTAGTGTACTTTACAGAGTACCTGTTTCAAATCCTCAGGTGTCAGATCCAAAAAAGAGGAGGCTTTTGAGGCTAAATGGGCATCTTTTAGTTGTTGATTGATGAGAGCAATTTTCTCTACTT
The DNA here is from genome assembly GCA_001517045.1 of Pseudotsuga menziesii. NCBI lineage: Eukaryota > Viridiplantae > Streptophyta > Pinopsida > Pinales > Pinaceae > Pseudotsuga > Pseudotsuga menziesii. The sequence continues at coordinate 54,948 of LPNX010886679.1, forward strand.
TTTGCTGATTCAAAACCTGTGCATTCCCAAGCTGGTGCTTGATTCGTTCTACTTTTTTTTTCCATTGCTGTAGTCTGTCTTCATGTTTTCATTTCAACTGGCCTATTTTTTGTTCATGCCTCTATTCTACTTCTACTAAGTCCTGTTTGGCCTTCTGCAATTCCCTCTCTTTTTCACCAAGAGCCAAACTTAATTGTGAAACTAATTCAAAATTAGCTAAGACAAAAACTCCCATGGCAGCTGCTGTTTCCACTGCCCCTTGCTAGATATCACTTGTGTCTGCCTTCCAAATGACCTGACCAAGGGAAGGCACATGTTTGGATGAGCCTTATTTGTCTCTCTTGGCTCCCCTTTTAACCACAGCTTTATCCTTTTTACTCCAATAATATTTTCCCATGGCTACCACTGCCTCTTCTCCAAAATCTGCCATGACGTCTGATGATGAAATGGTCTGGTGGTGGATAGTAACCAAAGGATCAATTTGAGTTTGGTTTAAAGGAATGTCTATGCTGAGAGGGGGAATATTCATAGGAGTAGGAGCAAAGGTAAAGGTGAGTGATGTAAAAGAATCGGATATAGGAAGAGTCATAGAGGCAGAAGGAATGTCCTCCTGAAAAAACTGGGCAATCGTAGATGTAGTGATAGGGTGAGGTGGTGAAAGGGAAGGAGGAGGAGTATGATAGGTGAGTTAACTGAAATGGTGGGAATGCTAACCGTATCTCCCATTATTAATGAGAGATTTACCCTGGAAAAATAATGTTGGGAAGATGATGAACCTAACATACTGGGAAAGATTTGGATATTGGGGATGGATGACAGAAGGGTAGTGATAACAGCCTCAGGGTCTTCTTCTACGTCTATATCATGAATCTCAATCTGAGTTGAGGATAAAGATATTACCTTTGGTGCAGAAGGTTCTTGCACAAGTGTCTGCTCTTTCTTGCCAATTTGGATTGAAGGCATGATATTTTCTTTTGTGGGTGCTTCTGGCAGTTGAGCCTATTTAGAACCTCCTTCAATCTTCTATCTTTTAGGTTGTACTTCAGTCATCTCTTCCTGAATTTTCACTTGACTCACCCAATTTTTTCAATATTTCTTTTGATTTTTGCCCCTTTCTGCAGTGTATCTTCCATTATGGTAAGAGAGGGGCTGGATGGGCTTTCAAGGACACCTTTTCCCTTGTCATTGGGTTGAGCAGCAACACCAATAGTAGAGCTTGCTGCATGTTCTCTCGCTTCTTCTTCTGTCTTCTCCTTTTGAATATCTTCTTTTACTTTGAGTTTATCTCCTCTTTCTCAGAGAGTTCTTATCTTAATATCCTTTTGATATTGGTACAAATGGGACTTGGTGTCTAGATCAACGATTTTACCCATTTCCTCCTAAAAATTTGTAGCTCCTCGAAACATGGAATCATCAGGATCGTTTTCACGAACGTATTGAAATTTGACGTGCTCAAAGAGATTAGCCAAATATGCCACTGGGTCATGCATTCTTTTGGATGCCTCTGCCAAGTTCATAAAAGAAATATCCTTTCCCACCAAGGACGCATGAGCAGGATTCTGTAGCGTAAGGTTGCCAAGATTCACAGGAAATTTGGACCATGCCTTCTTCTTATGTTTGTTCAACTTGGAGAAAACCCCATCAATGACAGTCTGATAGGCGAATTATTGAAGCACCATTCTATCTGGAACTATTCTGGGAAGCAAGTGGACTATATTGTTGCCCCAAATCCTTATGTAAGATAAATATTCTCCTACATACCAATCGCCATACACTGAAAATTTTAGTTCCCTATCTTTTTGAGAGAATGCAGGAGCATCAACTTCGAAAATTTTGAAGTGCATTGACCTGATAAATAGGTCACGGAGCTCATAAACCCGAGGGATGAAATTTCCATCCCACATATCAACGCAATATATATGAACCGGTGGATATTTGTCGCTCCAATTCCAATTTAGGGTTGGGAAAGAAGAAGCCACACATAATGCATCCATTACGAACCCTAAGATGTAGAAAGATGGTTTTCGGTTTCCCGAGGTATTTTGATATTTTTCAATTTCATCCTGCAAATTGTAGGATAGAATTTGCGCCTAGTTGAAGGAGTCACCTGTAAGCAGGATATGGTTCACCATAGGGACCCATTGCACTCTGAAAAAGGAGCAGTTTGGTAAGCCATATAACCTGCAAAACATGGCAGCCAAAAACGAGAAGGGCTCTATGAACCAAGAAACTGGATATGTCAGAAGTGAATCGGGGTTGACTAGTGTTGGGTCTTCCAGCCAAGATTTCACCACTTCTTTGTAATTGAATTTGGCAAGGGTTTCATCGAAAATTTTCGACGAGAGAAGCTGCTTGGGGGTTGCCAATGCGTAAGCCCTAGCAAACACACCTGGATGGAACAAAGCAATAGGGGCATTCTCGATATCAAGAAACTCTCGTTGCTTAGGTTCAACGTGGTCCAATGGCCCCTTAATAGGGTCTGTGTAAGGCATAAATGGAGGTCTAGCAGAAACACAATGGAGCTGAGAATTGCGTATCCGGAGGTAGGTAGGTTGGTCATGAGCAAGAGATAAATAGTCATCATTGTTAAAAATAGCACAAATTCTGCACCAGTCCAGATATGAGGTATCAGACACATGCCCACCGGTGTCAGTGAAAACACCGACATTGGGATCTTTGTTTTTCTTCTCTTGAAGAGCCATTTTAGATATGGTATTCCTGGTCGTGGAAGATGCCTTTTCTGATTGAATTTTAGCAACCATGTCTAAAAACGACGTGAGTTCAAATTTACCTAAAAAAACAATCAGGGGGTGAAAACTTACAGGTGGAAACACTTAGAAAATCACAAGTCTAGGTGTTGGGACACAGAGGAAATGCATTGTAATAAAACCTTGAGCAGAGTGAAAAAGCATGAGTAACAATGGTAAAAATTAATCGTAAGTTCGAATATTTAAAAACCCAACTCAAACGGCTGAAAGAATCTGGACCATAGATTTCGTATGGATAAACGGATGAGATCAAGGCGGCAGGATAGGATATAAGATTTGCCAAAATTTACTTTTTCATGGTTTCAGATTTCTGATTTGCGAAATCGAGAATAGGAGATTGGGAAACAAACATTCAATCAAAAAATATGTGGAGTTTCTGGTTTTCGAGAATATCGAAATCGAGAATTGGGAAAGAAACCTTCAATTTTATCTAAAGTGAAACTTCCGGTTTTCGATACTTGAAAATCGGGAAAGTAGATAAATCATAAATCGAAAGCAATATTGCCGATATCTGATAAGCGAAAAGTCGGAAATTAGAAAACAGGGAAACACCAAACGATTTTAACGAAGCCGAAGTTAAATATTCGACCAACAAACTTGTGAGTTTTTCGATTTCCGCAATCTTAAAAGCAATATTATCGACTTCCAAGATCCAAATTCAGAAATCACAAATCTTCGAACTTGAATTTCGAAAATCGGAAATCGAAAAGGGAACATTTCTTTATTGAAAATTATAGGACTTCCGGCATCCGAACATTGGAAATCGCAAAGCGTAAAACAAACTTCAATGAACCTCCAAAAAATGGATTTCCGCTTCTTTATTTCGGAAAGTGAAAATCGCAATCAAGAAAGACAGGTTGGAAATCGAGTTAAAATATATTTCGAAAGTCAATAAATCCAAACAAAAAAGGGTCATTAAGGAAATTTATCATTAATGTATTTAGTCATGAATGTCTTGAGGTAAAAGCTAAGTTGTAAGTCGAGTTAGTAGTACACATATAAATATTATTAAAATCTAATTTCCAGTCTCCCAAAGTAAGTAAAAAAGGTTCAGTTGCGAAAAGACTCAATATTTTTACCCTCTCAGCTTTCTTTTGCACCTCTCGATGCAAATGCTAGTATAATACCTAAACAGCTGAAGTTAAACTAAATAATAATATACATAATAATAAATAGAGCTTTGAAGTATCCATCAAAGAAGTCGGTATACGTAGCTTTAGCTATACTAGTGAGGAACAATATTCACGATAGACAATTCTAGAACGTAGAGATGATAATGAGAGTTATGAAAAGTATTGATGGCAACTGGCTCGTATTTATAATAATAATAATAATTGACACAGTTGTTGTAGATGTGACAGTTCAGTGTGAATTACGAAAAAGAAAGGAGAAGATGGTACATGTTCGGATGACTGTAAATGTGAGTTACCAATTTGATTAAAATGATATTAAAGAAACTGATGGTTTGTATGCAATTTGTTTAATTCTTAAAAATTTAAAATTGATCAAAATGCTTTTAAGAACTTGAAATGCTTGAAAAGTCCAAAATATATCAGTTGTCAACCAAAAAAAGTGATTTTTAAAAAATGGCGTATTTGCTTTTAGGAAAATGATATTTAACAATAATATAGACAAACACACTTGAGGGAAAGACTCGTCATACACAGCAGGGTGAGAAAAAACTTATATTTCCAAGCTAAGCTCACAAAACTAGGATTGAAGTGAAACACGATCTAAATAGGGAAAAATGTCGAGTTGTTAAAGTACCTCCATAATTAGAGGTTATGATTCATGAGAAATTGAGAATAGTTTAATTTTTCATATTGAACATTAGCAAACTAAAGATATATGAAAATAAATATCTTAACAATGAAAAATTTAAGTTATAGTCCTCACACCCACAAAAACTAAGAGGAGAGAATAGTTCACAACCAAACACATTTTTATAAAAGTATAAATGCACTGGCTTATAATAATTCCGTTACACTACTAAAAAGAAAACTCTTAATATGAAGATAGTGGTTTAATTTATAAGTGTAGGTAATAAATTTAAGTCACTTATTATAAATTGTGTATACCTTAAGTGGGTTGAATAATTAAGAACATCATTTTTTCTCCTAGGAGGTTATAGGTTCAAAACTATAGGGGTAGGGTATGTACACCTTTGTAGACTTAGCCCATGGAAATTTATGGTCGATGTAATATAGTCCTTTCTATTGCAGACTTAGCCCATGGAAATTTATGGTCGATGTAATATAGTCCTTTATGTTGCAGACTTAGCCCATGAAATTTATGGTCGATGTAATATAGTCCTTTCTGTTGCTTTTCATTTCTAGTATATTCTTCCCTATGTTCAATTACAACCATCTATATCTCATCTCAGGTTTTTGCAACATAAAATTTAAAAAAATAAGAAGCCTTTGTCTTTGAGAGAAAAATAGAGATACCTCCACAAAAAATTCTAAAAATGTGTAGAAAATGAAATGTAACACAATATAACATATATGTTTGTACATATAACCATGCATAAACTGATTACTATTATGTATTTATCATAAAATCTATTTATCAATATTATATATTGATACAAATGCCATGTTATTCTTATTCTTATCCATTAGGCTTGCCATATATTCATGTCCATCACTTACCTCATGTATTTAAATAACTCATGTGTTTCATAACACATATACATTATAACGTGTATGCATTTTATAATATGTATGTGTTATATAAAACTACAAAAACCTTTAATCCTTTTATGAGGGAACATAGAAAGTTAGAACCCACGGGGAGGGAGGCGTGGGTGGCACAAGCATGCATATTAATTTGCAAGAAAAGTGGTGCATTCAAAAATTTGAAATTATTAATTTTCAACAATATTCAACTAGTATGTCAATTATTATTCAAATAGTATGCCAATAAGAAAGTCATAATCTTTATGAACGCCTCCATAGGAAGAAGGTGTATGTTGGAACTTTTTGTTGTAGACTAGATCTAAGGAGATCTATTAACATATATAATTAGAAGAAGAAAAAAACATGTTGTTATTTAGAACATTTAGTTAACACGAAATCCTTTGTCACCTAATTTTTTTTTCATTTGTGATCTATATTTACACCTTCTTGGTATTAAAGGCATAAGACCATTGATTTCATCCCCTCATAATGTCAAGGCTTTAGGATATATCTATAATGGGTAATATCTCCCATTGTTGTGTAGTTAGTGTAAAGATCCTTTGCATAGTCCATATGTGGTTGTTTGAGATCTCCTTCATGGCCATTGATCCCAAGATGCGTAATTTATTATCCAATGCTTTTGATCTCATCCATTGGTATTGTAAAGGCCTTGATACCTGTCTATGATTTGCAACACCTCTTAATGGATCTCATGTGTTTTTAGTTAGAGGCCAAGCACCCTCGATAGATGTCATGAATGGTGTTTTGAGGCCTCATATATGATCATCAAGCTTGTGAATCCTTATTTAGGTCCCAAGTCCCTTGTTTTCATACCATGGCCATTGTCAAGGCCCAAAGATTGATGCACGGTACACAATACTTCATAAAAACACTCATATTCTCAATGGGAGTTCAAATATCCCTTATAAAGGTCATGTGTTATGTTTTGAGGCCTCATACATGGACCTTGATCCCAAGGAACATTATTTATGGCCTTATCCCTTGATTTCATTCCTAGAATATTATCGAGTCCCTGAAGTTGGTTTGTGGTGGGAAATTATTCATAATGATGCTCATATTCTCAATGGGAGTCCATATATCCCTTGTAGAGGTCATGTGTGGTGGCTTGAGGCTTCATCCATGGATCTCAAGCCTAATGATCATTAATCAAAGACTTAGGCCCTTGCTTTCATCCCCAACCAATGTCAATTCCCCTAGATTGGTCCACATTTGGAAATTTCTTCTAATGATGACCACATTCTTAGTTAGAGCCCAAAGATCCCCTACATACATCATGCCACAATATCCTTGTTTTGAGCCATAAATTATAATATGATATTTAAATAATGTTTTCTAATACCCCTAGTTTTACCCCTGTGATACATTTTATTGAATAATGTAAATGATGTAAACGAGTGAGCATGGATTCCTAGTGTGGAGCTCAAGGCTAAGGCTTGACTAGTGAAAGGCTAGGCATAAAGTATGTGAATATGTCATTGGACAGTTTGGCTGGCTATTATGCTAACTTGGAAATGTATGTAAAAGCATGTAAATATGAATAGTGAAATGGTCCAAGTAATATTATGTAAGGATCACTGAAGGGGCTATGATTCCACCAGAGGGGAAGAGGAATGGGGTATAGGGGAGACCAATCCTTTGATACCAAGTTTTAATCTATTAACTCACCCAATGTTTACATGTGTCTTGAATCAACCATTTATTTCCTTATTGACGGACTAACCCAATCATTGAATGTAGGTAGATGAGGTTGATGGAAAAATGCCTCACGAAGTTATGGAAGCATGGGGAAGGTGATAGTGTTGTTAGTTGTCCTTCCACCTTCTTTCCCATACCATGTGGAATTCATCATTCATGTATTCATCGATTGATACATTCATTCAAGGGAGAATTTCATGAATTCATTTAGGGGGGTCCTATTGATTCACTCACCCGAGGGGAATACAGTCGGTCTTCCATCTATCCATGTGTTGGTTCAAGTGTTGAGAATTTGTGGGTGCGTCCATGAATGAGGCATGAGAGGATGCAACACTTTTTGTTTTGTTGGGATGGACTATGTGATAACCCAAAAATTGAATTGGGTTGGGGATGAGAGAGAATCTTGTAGCCATCCTTCACCTTGGTGGACTCATAGCCTAGTGTGAGGGTGGAATATGAAGTTGAAATAATATAGGCGAGTAGAGTGCTTATGGTTGGGTGGAAAAACACCCTTACATAGTCAGTCACTTGGATTGGTGTTTTCAGATAAGTGCCCCTGTGTATGTGAATTAGAAGTGTATTTAATGGATGCCTATGTGTAAATATGCTTGTGTTTGCATGAATTATGCATTGGAGCAGTTATATCCTTGTTGTGTTTGGTTTAATGGTGTCTATACACATTTTGCAATCCCGTGAAGGTGTAATATAGATCCCAGGGGAATGTATTCGTGCCTTAGTCTCATGCTTGAATCGATTAACTGTTAAGATGCCAAGTCGAAAGGATTCTGCAGAGTTTCCATGGCCAAATAGCAATGCAATTTCCTAAGTCCAAAAGATAAATTGTAGTGGAAAATCCCATTAGAAAGGTGTTTGATGTTGAATTGCTGAAGTGTCGAGGTTCCCATGATGATATCGACGTCGGAAGGGTCATTGGATGGTTGTAGTTATGCCATGTCAGATTCCAAGATGCGATGTACGAATGTTAGGGTGGTCCAATAAAAGACATTTTCATTGAAGAGTAGTAATCTAGTTTCGACTTCGGACTCTCGAAGTCAGAAAAGTTTGTGTAAAAAAGTCAGGGTGATTTTGTTGGAAATCACATGTTGGTCCAGACTTACGACTCTCGATATTGAAAAAGTCATAGTCGGAATGTCGTGGCTGACTTTTCTAGAAAATGGGTTGTGGTTTTGATTTCCGACTCATGACATCGAAAGCATCCAAGTGACAAAGTCGAGAGGGTTCATTTGAAAACCCATTGTTTGTTCTGATTTTAGACTCCCAATATTAGAATCATCGGAGTTAAAGGTTGGGAAGGTTGTGTTACAAGTATGTTTTGTAGTTCCGACTTCTGACTCCCAATGTATGGAAGGTAGTGGTTGGAGTTAGTAAGTTAGGGAGAAATTTGTTGTAGATCGATTATTCATTTCAATTTCGATTAACGACATCGAAAGTGTTGGATTCAGAAAGTCAAGGTTGTTTTGGATGAAAATCGTTTTCCAGTGCCAACTCCCAACTCTTGATGTAAAAAGTGTCAGAGTTGGAAAGTCGAGGGTGTTGTTGTTGTAGTCGTTGTGTCATTTCGACTTCCAAACCCCAATATAGGAATGTTAGATTTAGCAAGGTGAATGGTTCTTGGTTCCATGACCGTTCTGATTTCTGATTCTAGATGTCAAAACTAACAAAAAGGTAGAAAAAGTCGTTAAAGTGGAATGGATAGTCGGGATCATGAATTTCACAATCGGGATGGATCATATCCATTGAATTTGGTTATTAGGATGAGTTAAGGAGTTGAGTATCCAAGTTTAAGGATTAATGAGGAAACCTAGCCTATGGATTTCTATGTTTTTGCATTGGGGGCATCCGTTTGACAATTTTTGGAAGCCTATTTTGATGTATGGTTCCCATTTGATGGTTGGACTGAGGAGTAGGAGTGTAGTGGAGTCATATCAGAACAAGGAAATTTTCATTTATTGCACATTAAGGATTTTTTTGTTTCCTCAAAGTATATCGAGGTGACTAGGGATGTAACATGCTTTATTAGAATGAATAAGTTATGTTATGAGATCCAAGCCATGTGGGATAAGTTAAATGATCTTTGTGAAAATAGTCTAAATGCATTGTAACTATTTCTATTATGGAGCTTTAGGCATATGACCAACTAGAAATGATGTATGAGTCCCCATGGTGGGATAGTATTATGGTGGTGGTGTTATGTTTTTCATGGTGTTCTTATTTATGTAAAAGCATGAATAAAAAGAAATACATAATAAATCAATATCCACCAGAAAGGTTTCTTAAGAAGCAATAAGGGACCATGATATTACAAGAGTGGAAGAGGAAAGGGATTCATGGGTGATATGGTTTTACACTTTTACTTAAAAAATACAACCTTCCTTTCCCATGCTTCCTTATATATTTTTCCTATCGATCTTTTGCTTGGATGTTTCTTTATGATTCTTAGGAAGTGCACACTAGTCTTATCCCAACACTTGTGGGGAACCATTGCTTACCCTCATACACAAAGCATTATTTCTATCCTCCATTTTAATTTGGAGAATTCCTATCCCATGAGCATTCTTCATTCTCCCACCTAGATGTTCTTCTTCTTCTTCTTGTCCATGGAATTTTTTTATTAAACCATGGGTGTTATCCTATTAATTAGTGATGGCGCCCCATGGGATTTCAGCTGGAAATTTCTATTGGGAACTCAAAGAGAAAATGGGATGATTTTGAGGGTAATACCATGCATGAAACGTCTCAATATATGAACAAAACACCACAAACCTACAACCTTGTTACTATTTATAATGGACAATTTGAGCCAAAATATCTCCTCAAAGTTAGTCCTCGAAGGAAACCATAACACTTGGATTATTTCTAGTTGTATTAGAAAGGAATAAAATATTTAAAGGATTGTAGAGAAGAGAAAGGGGAAGATGTTCCTTTTTATATGAATAAGAATAAAGTGCCATGGTTGATTCATAGAGAGATGAGGGTCTAGATTGATCACGGTGAGTATATTTGCTTGTTAAAGGGAGGTGGGTTGGGTTGAGTGAGATTAGAGCCTTGTAGAATATTTTTTCACCATGGTGGTATCATGGTCTAGCTTCAGTGTGGAATACATCACTAATTCCTATGGTTTGGTGATGAATCTCTCCTTAACAACTAGTTTGGTGGACTTCACATGAAAACATATAAGTATGCATAATAAACTATACTATGTTTTCATTATGGTTACATTTTGTTTGATAATGGAAAGGAGTGAATTTGAAATAATATGCATGGTATTTCGACTGCTATTTCTTATGTGCACATGAATTCATTCATTTTGTTGGTAGAGTTAAAATTTCTCCTAAAAAACGGTTAATATATCAATTTATAACATTGGCCCAATATGGGTAGAAAATGTAAGTTTTATGATGAAGTTGGAAATTCCATACCCATTATTTGAAATAATGCCTTGGTTAAAGGTAGATAATTCTATCAACTCAAGTGCTCATAGTGATAATCTAATGGTTGTTATTCAAAGGTTAGATCAACATTAATGCATAGGGATAGGTTATAGGATGTCAAATACATGAAAATGGGGAACACCTTTTTGCAAGGAAAGTAAAGAAGGATGGTTTTTAATGGCCATTGTTGGTGCCCAAAAGTTTTGGCACAAGTGGTCATGCACCGATGAGTGAAGGTGGCGAGGCATAGAACACTCAAGATATAATGTGTAACATCCCATTTTTGACCCCGTTTGCATTAAAATTGTATATGATGTATATATTGTATTTGATCATGGTGTGGAGCTAAAGGAAAAATCCCCACCATCAATTTAGTGTTTTATGTTTGGCCATTAAAAATAATTTCCAATGGTATTTCATGCTAGCCAGGCACATTATCATTTTGGACATAATGTAAATATGTAATTCAATTAAAATACCCACAACCAGCCATGTCAATGAAACATTAAAGAGATGGGGGCATGATTTCCTAAGGATAAGGGGGGGGCGGAGTTGGGGNTTACTTGTCTTTTTCCCCAATCATTTATTTCTACTAGAAATTGGATGAAGTAGTTAATGCATGGGAATAGAAAGAGTATGGGAAAAAAATTGAATTGGGCAGAGCACCCATTTCTGAAAAAAGGGTTTTGACTCCTTGGGCAAGTAAAAACCCAAAAATGTCTGCCCATTCTAGCATGCATTCATGTTTTAATTTTTACTCACCCATTCTCTCATTTCATGTGAGCTCTCCCAGGCATATAGAGCTTCATGTGTGTATTTGTTCACATTTTTGGTTGTTTACATCATTTTTCCCCATGAATGGGAGGTCGGTTTTGTAATGCCTTGTGTTTGGTTTCCTTCCTCATGTTTTCCTGGCGATTTCCTCATTTTCCATGCCTAGGAAATTCGTTTTTGTGTTGTTGAGTGAATGGCCATCAAGGATTCACAATTTTGGGGTTCATAGCAGTTGTTTTGGCTCATGCAATGCCCAGAATCGTTGTTGAGTTCGAATTTCTCACCCAGGGTCGATTTCTCCATTTTACCAATACGTTTTTGGTTGAAAAACGTTTTTACTCAAACGCAGAACTTGCATTTTGCTAGGGGTGCATCCTTTGTTTGGTATGGATTGGTTTGGAGTGGAATTGGGTTCGAACTAGATTGATAAACCTAGCGTAGGAAGGAACCTCACAAACAGATCTAGAGGGGCTAGTTTTCTTCTTTGCACACCCTGAATAGCATTGGAATGGAAGGCATAGCCTGAGGGACTATGTAGTAGATAAGGGGATGCTTCCTTGTGTTGGGTGTGTAGATGTTTTAGAAGCCAATCCAAATCTAGTGCAGGTGTCCATAGCTCTGTGGTTGAGCTCACTGGCTTAGTAGTTCAAGCTTTCCACCTCCTTTACAGCCTGATAAATCCAAACGCAATTTTGTCTTGGCTGAATTTTGATATATCTTTGGATATGTGTGAGCCTGCTAGTGTTTCCTTATTCCTTGTGGGAATCATGCCCGGCTCGGGGGTGGTAGTGGTGCTGAGAGATTGATGAGTACAATGGCCTATGGTTGGGTGGAACGTTGCAGCGACGTAGCTGGTTGCGGGACAAGCTCCTTTCAAGATAAGTATTCTTGTCTATTTTATCTCTACAACTGTTGTGTTTATGAATTAATATGAACATGTTAAATAATTGAATGGAATGTATTTTTCTTCTGTTGTATGTTAATGATTTATGCATCTATGCATGTTGTTAGTTCAATGCATTTCATTTTATGTTAACGGGGCTAGTTTTCCTAGATATGATAGCAACATAGTACCGTCCTCTCTCTGGTAGAGGGGTGGGGACGTGACAGTGTGGTATCAGAGCCCATGTTGCAGTTTTGGGCCTCAATGGGCCATGAAAATTGCCTGTTGGGTTAGTTAGTTGAGGTGAACAGACACATGTCGGCTGAGTTAGCCGAATGGAGCTGACGGGGCTTGCAGCGACTGTGTCGATGAGAAATTCTAAATGGAGCTGACGAAGAAAGGAAGAAAGAAAATTTTCCAAACTTTTCTAAGTATTGAGAATAGACAGAAATTAGTGAAGTTTTCCAATACGTCGGCTGGGTTCGGTAAGTTTTACTGATACACATCGGGAAACTTGTTGAGTCTCAGCCGATACATCAGCTGAGTTTTGCCAACGACAGAGAGAAGACATAATTTTTTTTGAAAATTTTCTAAGTATGGAAATTTTCCTGTCAGCTCAGTTAGCCAAAGTCGAACCGAGACATGTTGGTTGAGTTTGTCGAAGTTAAGTTGATGCATGTCGGTGTGAGATGGAGATTTGAGTCGATACATGTTGGGTAGAAGTTGAGTTTTTCACCGATGAGAAGAGAAAGAAAAAAATTTTGAAAATTTTATAAGTATGGACATGTTGGGTGAAAAGTGGGATTTTAGTTGATGCATGTCAGGAAAAAAGTGGAATTTTCGCCGATGTGTGTCGGGAAAAAAGTTGAATTTTCGTTGATGAAGAAAGAAGAAAAAATTTCAAAATTTTTCTAAGTGTCGGAAATTTCTGCTTCAGTAAGAAAAGACGAATTTTGTTGATGTGTCGGGTGGAAGTTTGGATTTTTTTCGATACGTCAGAAAGATTGACAAGTTTTTGTTGTTCGGGTGAAAGTTCAGAATTTTCCAGATACGTCAGAGGAAAGTTCAGAATTTTTCCGATACACCGAAAATAGTGGCAAGTTTTTCGATCAGAAGAAAGTTCAAACGACGATAGTTTTGGCAAGTTTTCCGCTCAGAAGAAGGTTCGAAATTTTTCCCAAGTGGCGGTAGGTGGCAAGTTTTTCGATCGGATGAAAATGGAGAAGTTTGCTGATACATGTCAAAAAAATTTGGAAAATTTTGTCGACACGTCGGAAGTAAATCTGATCGGAGGAAAACTAAAAAATGTGTCAAAACAGAGATTTTGACAGGTTTTCAGTGGGATTTGCAGGTGCTCGAAAGGTGAAAATGACAGTGAGACAGTCTTTTCTAGTGATTAAATTCTATGATTTGACAAAGTTGTCAATATGATATTTTTCCAAATACAGGTAAGTAATGTATAAGTTCTTGTGAATGTTATGCAGCTAATAGTTGTGTTTATTAACACATTTTGTAGAATCATAGTCACCTTCAAAGGAAACATTCGAGATAGTGAAGTTCGGTAAAGTGGGTTTGGCTGAGCCATGAGAACCTATGACATGTATGATGATGCACAGAACCCCAATGAATACGAGGAAGGTGTTATGGGGGAAAAAATCCATGTGGGAAATGCTGAGGCAGAGTCTAATGGGAGAATATTTGAAGATACTCCCCCATATTTTGCAAACACCATGAGAAGCCTAAGGGTGGAGATGCAAAGTTACAGGGCAGATAATGAAAGATTAGTTAAGGATGAGGAGGAGCAAAATCAGATGAATGCAGCCATGCTGCAAAGTTTAACAGACATCCATAGGCAGATGAACTCTAGGGATCAGACAGTAAAACCAGAGGGAAGTAAAAGCACTACTAGAAGAAGAAAGAGATCTCCTAGCGGTTCATCTAACTCTGAAGGATCCATTGGAAGTTCAAGTTCTTATTCTCACAAGAATAAGAGAAAGAGGCGCTAACAGAACCATTCACGTGATTTATTTAAGAAGGTAAGTATTTCTACCTTTAATGGGGAGATAAAGAATGGTCAAGAAGCTGAAGCTTGGATTCTTGGGATGAGAAAATATTTCCAAGTCCAAGACTACTTTGGAAATATGAAGGCTATGGTAGCCATCTTAAACTTGACTGGAAGAGCATCCATATGGTGGGAGCACTTCAGGCAAGTAAAGGATATTAATGAAAGGAAGATTGTGTGGAAACAGTTCTAGAAGTATTTCAAGCAGAAGTACCTCTCTGATAGGTACTATGATGATAAGATCAAAGAATTCCATGAGTTGAAATTGGGACAACAGACCATGAAAGAGTATGCAAACAATTTTTTGGAGCTGTTGAGGTATGTAAGGTACATCAAAGATGAAAAAGTGAAAATCCAGCGTTTCCTGAGTGGATTTCCTCAGTCTTACAAAGATAGAATTGAGTTTTATGAACCTAGAACTCTGGAAGAAGCAATAAGTAAAGCTAAGTATTGATATGAACAAAGAAAAGGAAAACATGATCATGATAATACATGGAAGGAAAAAAAGAATGAGAAGTATGACCAAAGGAAGAAGGGTTTCAAACCTTCTAACTTCAAGAATCAGTAGAAGAAACCATCCCAAGTTGAGAAGTAGCCAACCAGAGTGGTGGGAGAAAATCCCAGAGGTCCACAACATAATAGAGAACCACTCCAATGTTGGAAATGTGGAGGAACCCACATGTGCAGGAATTGACCACTTGAGAATGAGAATGCAAGGCAAGCTTACAACATTCAAGAGATAGAAACAGTGGGTCAAGTAGCAAGGGACATCCCTAGGATTTATGCAGCAGTGGAGGACCGCCAGGAAGATCACCATTCAACTGTGGTTGAAGTTGAAGGTAAGATTGTTGAGCAATCTGTTTCTATTTTGATTGACCATGGTTCTACTCACAGTTACATTACTCCTAGAGTAGTGGAGATTTGTGCTTTTAAGAAAGTAAATCATAGCAAATCTTGGTTAGTTTAGCTAACCACTGGAACTAAGAGAAAGGTTAGTGAAGTGGTAGAGAAATGTTCATTGGTTATGAATGGATTGGTCACTTGTGTAGATATGAATGTTATACCACTTGGTTCCTATGATGTTATGATTGGAATGGATTGGTTAGAAGCTCACAGAGTAAAGCTTGATTGTTACAACATGACTTTTGAGCGCATGGATGAAGAAGGGGACCCAAGAGTCGTAAGAGGCATTCCAAAGGTGATTTATGTGAGGCAGATTTCAGTAATGCAGTTGAAGAAGTTCTGTAGGAAAGGTTTCCAGTTGTATGTAGCTCATATTTTGGAGGCAATAGAGAATGAAACTCCTAGGTTGGAGGAATTTCATGTGTTGCAGGAATTCATGGATGTGTTTCCTGATGAGATTCTAGGGATTCCTCTAAAGAGAGACATTAATTTCACAATTGAACTTGTTCCAAGAGCAGCACCAGTGTCCAAGACACCCTACAGAATGAGTACACTGGAAATGCTAGAGCTGACAATGCAACTGCAAGAGTTGTTGGAGAAGAAGTATATCGGGTCGAGTGTGTCTCCTTCGGGAGAACTAGTTCCTTTTGTGAAGAAGAAATATGGTACACTTAGGTTGTGTATTGATTACACTTAGGTTGTGTATTGATTACAGACATATGAACAAAGTCATTGTGAAGAATAAATACCCTTTTCCTAGGATTGATGACCTCTTTGGTCAAATGAGAGGAGCAAAGGTATTTTCCAAGATTGACTTGAGGCCTGGTTACCATCAGGTGAGAATTAAGGATGAAGACATTCATAAGACAACCTTCAGAATGAGGTATGGACATTATGAGTCTCACAAATGCACCAACTACATTTATTTTCCTTATGAATAGTGTCTTCAGCAGGTATTTGGACAAAGTTGTTCTTGTTTTCCTTGATGACATTCTTATTTATTCTAAGAATGAGGAAGAGCATGAAGAACATTTGAGATTGACATTGCAATTACTCAGGGAGTATAAGCTGTATGCAAAGTTGAGCAAGTGTGACTTCTATAAAGATACGATTCATTATTTGGGTCACATTACCTTATATGAGGGCATATCTATAGAACTTGAGAAGATTGAGGCCACTATGAGTTGGCCTACTCCAAGAAATGTGACAGAAGTGAGATTTTTTATGGGACTTGTAGGATACGACAGGAGATTCATTGAAGGATTCTCTAAGGTTGCACATCCAATCATTTCTTTGCAAAAGAAGGGAATAAAGTTTGAATGGACACTGAGGTGTGAAGCAAGCTTCCAGCAATTGAAGAATATTCTCACAAGTGCACCAGTCTTGAAGATTGCAGACCCAGAAAAATATTTTGTGGTGTGTACTGATGCATGCAGTCAAGGGCTTAGAGGAGTCCTTATGAAAGACAACCACGTGATATGTTACGAGTCAAGAAAACTGAAGGAGCATGAGAAGAACTATGCCACTCATGATCTAGAAGTTGCATCTGTTGGTTAAAATTAAGGTTATTTAATTCACCTTGATTTAATTATCGACCGGAGGACGTAAACTTTGAGCTGCTACACTATATGTGCGTGCAAGGTAGTTTCAATGCTCATGCTGATAGCAACTTAAAGAAATTCTAGTCTACTTTCAAACAAAAATGAAATAGATGAAGCTATTACTGTATTGAAAGATCAAATGCTAAGGATTACTAGATCTATTCTTAGAGAAAAGAAAATCAATTTACTGACCACTATCTTACTGTCAAACTCAATTTAACCTATAGTAGCCTATAGCAATCTTCCAAAACAATACTAATCTTCCAAAGAAATACTAAACTACATCAATCTTTCAAAACAATACTAAACTACAACAATCTTTTAAAACAATCAACAGTCTACACTCAGCTATAGCAATGATGATCTATTCTACAAATAAAAGAACTTAATAAATAAAAGCCTAGTTTTAGAATGAATATATTCAGTTAATCTGAAAACTCCACTATTAACCCTACAGGATCTAATGTCTACGTTTATGCAAACAACTGTCACTCTCAAGTAACTATGGAAACAAAGTCTGTCTCTTCTTTAATCCTATGTCACTCATAAATAATTGACAAACTAAAATCTAGCTTGCTGGTGGTGTCAAGCATATTCTACCTGCACTCTATGCATATTAAAGTATCTTGAAATTATTCAAAACTACACACTCAAGTTCATTTACCTATCTTGCAAAACCTGTTTTCATACCATAAAAAAAACGTTGTCAAACACTTAGTGGACTATAATTCTTTGTTTGAAGTTTGTTACAGCTCATAAAATGAACAAAAGCATACTTCAATCCTTACATAACCAATCCAAAAGGCTGCTTGACAAACCCTAGATGCTCTGTAGATTACAGTCTTCAAATCCTCTACTAACTTCACAAAATACTGTAAATGCTGTTCAAATCCACACAACACAAATAAAGATATCCTACAGTCCTGCAAACAAAAGGATTCTAAACCAATCTTGTAGCCATTCAGTAATCACAATAACGCTGGCAGTAAAGGAAATGTGAAAACCAGTCTACTTTTAATCCTTCATGAAATAGATTCTACAACGAACCTAAATCAAATCCATCACACGGTTTGTAAATACCATAACCCTGAACAATAATCATAACCATCAATAAGCAATCCACGCTGAAAGCCAAAAATAGTTTAAACCAAAGCCACTCCTGAATCGATTCTTACAGGCTAGATTGAATACAAATGATGTCAATTAATACTCTGCAAATATAAGTTCCACTTCAACTCACCAATGAACAAAAGCCATTAGCATTCCATAAAAACAGTGTTAAAGAATAAAACATCACTCTACTTACTGCAAAGCACACAACACTTAAACATAAACGTTCGGTGTTGAAGGTGGGCCCGACCCCCAACGCCTACTGATCTGAAATCAATACTTTAAGGAGATAAACACTTGATCAATTGATAAAATAGAGTTTTAAAGTCTTCTTTGAGTATCCACCTTACTTAGGGTTTCAAGAGTCATTTTATACTGAAAATACAAAGTAAAATCGACCTTGAAACAATGATCGATCCAGCTAACAACCCTACACCTATCTCGGCATATCTGAACCAAAGATGGGAGTTCAAATCCCCTGAAATCCACATACTGCTAAAGATGGAAAACAACAGCTCCTCAAACGAAGGACATCCATGAAACAACACCTGAGTAAACTTCATAAGCATCTGGAAGGTGATGTGAATCCAAGAGAAATATCTCCATTGTGGGTCGAATCCCCCAAATCGTTGGTTCAGCTAGCATAAATATTTCTTGGAGCGCCGAGACAAGCGTTGAGTCGGGTAGCAAAAGATCCCTGCATAGAAAAGAATAAAGACTTATTACTTGACCTATCATTAAATGAAACTTAAAGGCCCAATTATATGCATAAAACAAAGCAAAGTAATGAATAAGCAATTTTAAAAAGTCACTTACCAAAACCTAACAATGTTGACCTTCAAAGGCATAACCATGCACAAAACAACACTAATAAAACTGATTATTATTTGGTTCCATAAGACTTAAGCTAGAAAATATTATACTGAATAGTCAAAATAGGAGACCAACAACATCCATAGCACATGCTCTCAAGATGTGGAGGCATTACTTAATGGGAAGAAGATTTGAGCTAAGGACAGACCACTGTGGTCTTAAGTATATATTTGATCATCCCACTGTGGTTTGAAGTATTTATTTGATCAGCCTAGTCTAAATGCTAGGAATGTGAGATGGCTGGAGTTTTTATGTGAGTTTGATTTTGAAATCAAACACATAAAAGGAAATGATGACAAGGTAGTTGATGCACTCAGCAGGAAGGTGCAGGAAATGCATGTGGAATCCCTTAGTATTTGACAATAAGATTTGAGACAGCAGATTGTTAATCATACTACTGGAGATGAATTGTATGCGCAGGTCAAAGACAAGTTACAGTAGCAAAGCCTTGAAAAAAAGTATGAGGGATATAAATTGGAAGAAGATGGACTTCTTACCTATAAGAACATAATTTATATTCCAAATGTAGCATATTTGAGGAGAGTTGTTATGGATGAGATCCATCAAGCTCCATATTCTGGTCACCCAGGATTTTAGAAGACAATTTCTACAGCCAGAAAACAATATTTTTGGCCAAGAATGAAAAAGGACATGGCTGAATATATTTCAAGGTGCATGAAATGTCAGTAGGTAAAGGTTGAGCATCAACACCCAGCAGGTTTGTTGCAGCCTTTTCCAGTTCCAGAATGGAAGGGGGAAGTTATTTCCATGGATTTTATTACATGATTTCCAATGACTTGGAGACAACATGATTCCATCATGGTTGTGGTGGACAAGTTGACAAAGGTAGCACATTTTATACTGGTTAAGTCCATGCATAAGACTAATGACATTGCAAAAATCTTCATGAAGGATATTTTCAAATTGCATGGATTGTCTAAGAAAATGGTCTCTGACAGAGATGTCAAGTTCACTTCAACCTTTTGGAAGGGGTTGTTTGTGGATTTGGGTACAAAGCTAAACTTCAGCATTGCCTACCACCCTCAGATTGATGGGCAGACACAGACAATGAATCAAGTGCTTGAAGACATGCTTTGCGTGTATGTGATGGACAAACCGACCACGTGGGAGGATTATTTACACTTGGTAGAATTTGCATATAACAATGGACAACAAGCATCCTTGGGGATGAGTCCATATGAAGCTTTGTATGGAAGGAGGTGTAGGACACCAGTGACTTGGGATAATCCAGTGAACATGATTGTGCTTGTTTCATAATTTCTCAAGTAAATGGAGCAGGAGGTTGTAAAGATCATGCAAAATCTGAAAGAATCCCAGGACAGACAGAAAAGCTAGATGATAAGCATAGAGAGTTCAATGTTGGGGATCATGTTTACCTCAAAGTGAGGGAAAGGAAGAGTTCCTTGAATATTGGAAGTTGTAATTATGATAATGATGATAATTACATTACAATTACAATTACAATTACAATTACATTAAACAGTTTTACAATTACAATTACATTACATTACAATCATGTACAAATGACTAGGATTCATATGACTTTAAGAATTGATGACAATGATCATCTCAAAGAAAATCAACAATTACAATTACAATAACATTACAATCACATTACAGGGTTGGTAGGTGCGGGGGGGATCCTCTTGGATCCCAGAGGACATGTGGAACAAACCTTTGCTTGGGGCCTTGGACATAGGACCAACAACGAGGCCGAATGGTTGGCGCTCCTACAGGGTCTACAATCCTTAGTCAGCGAAGACCTTCACATGATTGCGATCTTCGGAGACTCTCGGCATGTTATTTTCAAGATGATTAATGGATACACCACTGGCTCAATTAACTGCTGTCGCCTATACGACAAAGCTCTGCCTGTCATGTCTAAATCCTACGAGCTCTTTCACATTCTTTGCACTAATAACCCAGCAGCGGATGCCTTGGAAAACATGGGGGCCTCCCTCCCTCAAGGCTATTTTAGTCTGAACAGACAAGCTCCTTACCTCAAATTTATCCCCTAATGGATTTCCGGGGTTATTGTTTCCTGCCTCATGGCATGCGGTCTTCCCACTTTCCATTTCTTGAAGTGTTTTTTGTTCCTCCTTCAGGCCTACTCAACGTTATCCTCCTCCATTCACCTTATCCCTCCAACTTTTTTCATTCCATACCCCCTTCCCCTTATCCCCTTCCATTTTTCACTCCACACCCCCTTCCCTCATCCCTCCTTTCACCCTTCCCCCTCAATCTTTTTCATTCCATTCCACCTCGTGCCCTCCTTCCACAACTGGCTACCACGTTGTGCCTCTTCCCGAAAGGTCTCCTCACTTCATGTGTTGTCTAGCCTCTTCGCACACTCCCTCCTCGTGGACATCACTCAGCTTGCACCTCTCGAACAATGTAGGATTTATGGCTCACCTCCCCCAGGTTAATTTCCCCCTCCTCTCACACGCTCTAGGTCTTATTGCTCCCTACATTATGTCTTCTCCCCGAAGCTACTTGCAAACTCATTTCTCTCCTGGTCTCGGCTCTGTCCGTTATGTGATTTCCCCGAGCGCATCCTCTTGGATGTCATAGCGGGCGTAGACAAAGGGTGGCTGCAGGAAATCCCGTGAGAAGCTCTCCCTCTCATCAGGACTTTCATGAAAGAAAGGCTTGCCCTCGTAGCCTTCTCCTCCTGTTCTTGTAGCACCCTTTCTGGCACTTCACTGTGGTTTGCAAGCATTGATTTCGGCCCTAGCCTCCCTTTCGACGCTCAGTCCCCCATTGCTGAGGAAAACTCAATTTTGGGCTGTCACTGCTCAGGGTGGAAGGAAGGTGTAGTGGGCACTTTATCCTTCCGAAGCAATATCAAGCGAGACAACCTCCAGTAGGAGCTAAAAACTCTCAAGTATATTCTCAGTGGTCTCTCCGTTGAGAATCAGGCTTGTGTGATTGTAAGTTCAGTCCGTGCTCTTCATAGCGATTTCGCCCGTATCGACATTTCTCCTGGACAAGGCAGAATGTATCAAGCTAACGAAAACACAGGCATTGTGGATTTGAAGAAGAATCTCAGGCGTCTCTATGAGATGATGGCCATAGGCATAATGGATAATAAGGAAATAGCTCAGTAGGTCAAGAGCATGGGGGAAGTGGTAAGTTATATATCTCTGCAAATCAGTAATCATGATGCAAGGATCGACGACAATGAGAGAAACCTCAGGGAGATGATGGGTAAGGTTGACAGAATTCAGGAAGATCTCCAACGCCTAATTAACATGAACCAGTGTAGCAATGCTCTTGAAACCCCAGCAGCTGCAGCGCACCCCATGGAGGAGGAATCAGTACTTCAGCCCATGAAGCACATAGGCAATCCTTAATTGGTTATCTCTTAAAAATGTTCTTATGTTTTATTGTCTTTTACTTTGCAGGTAGTTTATAAGGGTATACACTACCCCAGGCACTAGCTATTTTGTTAACTCCCTCTATGGAGTTATTTGGTTATCTCCATGGACCAGTTTTGTTTTCAGCATTTTTGAATAGTAAGAACTCTCTGTTCCCGCTTTTTATTTTGTAATGAATGGTTGTGCACAGCCTGTTTTATAAAAAACCTTTCTTAGTTTCTGTTAAAAAAAAAACATTACAATCACATTAATGTGCATAAGCACTAGCTTTACGTCAATGGGACAATAAGGTAGAGTAAATACAAATACAATTTTACATTACATTATGATAATGATGATAAGTACATGTTGCAATTACAATTACAATTACACTAAACATTACAATTACAATTACATTACAATCATGTACAGATGACTAGGAATCATATGGCTTTAAGCATTGATGACAATGATGATCTCAAAGAAAATCAACAATTACAGTTAGAATCACAATTGCAATTACAATCACATTACAATTTACCTAAGGTAAGGTAGAGTAACATATTTTACTTAATAACATCCGATTTGGGACATAAGTCTCATCCGCAACAACTGTGGGAAGTACTTGGGATTTTCCCTAAAACTCATTATGAGGAGTACCATAGGAACCTCGAAGTAGCTAGCCATTGAGAGGACCTTCCAAGCGAAAAGGGCAATGACCCATACTGGATTGACTAAATTCCCACTTGTGAGGAAGACCAAAGAGTTGTCACTGTTTGTGGCCAAGCGGTTAGTAGTTTTACCTGCGTCATGAAGTGAGGGGTACTGCACCAATACTCAAGCTTGCTACATCCTTGGTGGTCGAGTGACTACATTTGAACCATTAGGAAGACGATTTAAACCGGGGTCCATATTCATCTCCAGTTACTACAATATTATAAGTAAGATAAAATGTTATTCTTGAGCTTGCATTTATTTATATTTATTCCAAGAGCTTGTATTTATTTTTGAGTTTGTATTTATTTATTGCTAGATCCCGTCCAGTCATCACAGGATCGTGCACCCTCTGATTTCTCAAGAGTAATTGGGAGCTTCAATGACGTTGGAATGGTTGCTAATTGTTTAAGAGGGTTGGATGATGCCACTCAAGAAGAGTTCAGGAACCTGACCCTTGATCGAACAATCAGAGAGCATGTTAGTAACATAATCAAGTTGTAATTTGAACAACAATCAGTGATTGCACAAGATCAAATCCTACATGGATTGATAAAACACAAAAAATTGAAACGTGCCACAAAGTTGTTGGGTTTTAAGGATGTTAAAAATAAATGCATGTGAGAATGTAATAGAATATGTAACAACTGAACTATCTGCATTTGGAAAGTCAAGAAAAACTGATATCAGCGCTGCATGTAGGGAAATTACAACTGCTATTGTGGCACGAAGCACCTCAAGAAATCGAATGGTCGAACAATGTCAAAGCTACTCCACGTTTCAAGAAAAACACTGCACAAATACACTAAATTTAGGGTAAAGATAGATGAAAATGATGAAGCTGCTTGTTGGGATCTTATATGCAAAGAAGCATATAAAGATAGGATGGAAGAGGGCAACAGAGAGAAGGTGATAGAGTATTGGGACAACCATTCTCGTGCTATACCAAATCGAAAACATGTCCTGCGACAACGTTCTGGCAGAGGCATTTATAAGGATCATTGCAAGCATGTTATGGAGATGACAGGAGTTGCTTTGTTCGAGGAATTCAAAGAATCAAATCCTAGTGGCCAGATCTCATTTACCATGTTCAGAACGTTGAAACCGTGGTATATTAGGTCGAATACGATTCGGGACACTTGTTTTTGTCGATGCCATGTTGAATTCCAGTTTTACTATGACATATTTGTGGATTTTTGCAAAAAACATTGGGATGGTGAACCAGCTCCTCAAACAGTGCGGGATTTTATTTCTATGATACTATGCAATAGTAATCCTGAAAATGTGATTTTCATTAAAAGGTGTGTAGGTGGGAGAAGATGCCATGAATGTTGTGATTTGGCATTGTTCCATAAGAAGTTTCCTATCGATCCAACACACCCTAGATTGTCAGATATCACAGTTAAGTGGAAGAGATACGAGTATGTGTCCATGAATCCATCATCTTCTTCACATGTTCCATCTAAGAGGATTGACTTGCTCGAGGATGATATTCCTATTTCAGACTTCATGGACAAGTTTCAAAGTCATATTTACAAATACATTATACACTCCCACAGGTCTAGGTGGCAATATTTAGAATTTAAGCATTCTCGTGAGGTTTCTGAGCCAGGCACAATTTATTGGTGGTAGACTTTGCTGAGAATTACACATTTTCTCCTCAGAGAGAGATACAAAGTGAGTATTATCACTCTAACTAGGTTTCCATCTTCATACATGTATTGTATAGACATTCTTAGGTGAGCATTGATGGTAGGGATAGCACTCCTCAGTCATGCGATGTGATCAAGGAATACCATTTTTATGTCAGTGATGATCGTGAGCATGACACGTTGTTTGTTCAACACTGCTTTGGGCTGATTTATGATTCATTAAAAAATAATGGGGTGTCATTTAAAAAACACTGGATTTGGTCAGATGGGTGTGTAGGGAAGTTCAAATCAGCACGCTCATTTAATTGGTTGAGTCGTCTTCACAAAGAGATATGTATTCGATACACATGGAGCTTTTTTGAAATGGGGCATGGAAAGGGTGAACATGATGGCGCATGTGCATGCGTGAAACGAGCACTTCGGAGGTACCAAATGAGTCATAGTGGATCTTGATTCAAGTGCTCAGCAGAATTTGTTGATTGGTGCACACAAAATTTGGGTCACCAAGGTCATGAATAAGCAAGGCCGTTGTGTAGGTAGGAACAACAACTTAATTGGAATTTAATAAATGTGTTTGTATTATTATTATATATAAATATGATGTTTTTTATTCGATGCAAGTTTTTTTGGGATGTTTCCCTTGGCGATGTGAATAGATCCATGCCATGGTATTGCGAGACCATACCTGGTACGAGAGAACTACCTTTAGTTCATAGTAAAGACACGGGTGACGTATTTTCCATTGAAACGAGGAAGTATGCGTGTTTTTGTGAGTTCTGCATTGACGCCAATGGACTGGGGGTTGATCATTGCGTGAACGATGCATATGTCAAACAATGGAAATATGTCCCTCTTAATCCAAAGGGGCCACACCTAATTCCGATGTGGCAAGAGATGCACACTGACGAGGCATTGGTTTCACTAGATCATAATCAGGTTTCTGATTTGGTTAAGCAAGGTACATGATAGATGATTGAATGTTTAAATCTCTAGTATTGTACACATGCATATATATATTTAAGGCTTGTTTAATATTTGAAAATATTGATGTAGGTGATGTATTTGTTGTAATTGCACCACTGGGAAATGACGAGCATGTGGCATACTTTTTGATGCGGTGTACACAAATCAAAAGCAGGTTGGTGTGGCCCTATGTCGATGGAGATTTCATGTACCAAGTTGGTGACCTAGTTGTGATGGGCCACTCTTTTGAAAAAATGAGAAGACAAGTTGACTATATTATTTACAGATATTTCATGCCTAAATATATATCTTGCCAGTACAGTCATTTGGTGGTGGCAGCTCAGATACATCTCATTGAAATCAAGGTGAAGAGGGGTGAACCAAAGAGATGGAAGATGTCAGTAGCTGATCATGATCGTATTATGGAGACATGCATTCCTATAACCCATTGGACGAATGAATGAAATTTATATGCCATGACATATAAGTTGATACATTGACATAGTTGATATGCTTTTGAAATGTAGCAAATCAAAATTTCTTCTGAAATATGAAATCAAATTTTACATTGTAGTTGTAATTTGCACCTAGTAGATCTTACTTTGTAAAGTTGTAAATTTTGTAACATTATAATTGTAAGTTATGTTAAAAATTGTAAGTTGCATTCGATTGACAATTTTGCAAACATGTAAACTTGTAAACATTGTAAATTTTGTAAACTTGTAATTTATTAAATTGGAAAATTGTACAATTTCGTAAGATTGTAAAACATTAATGATTGTTAAAAATAACATTGAGATTGTAAAACATAAATTAGTTTAAACTATAACTGCAAATAATTAAAACATTTAACACACCATCATGTTAAAAAAAGTCCATATATATATATAATCATAAAGTCCACAAATAACAGTCTACAAAATAATAGTCCAAAATAATAACGTTCACAAATAACAGTCTACAAATCACTCCTACGCCATTGATTGAGAGATCGACCATCATGGACACTACCGCCAGCTGCACTATGCTCTTGGTCTTGCACATGCACATCAAAAAGAAAATTTTCTAGGTCTGAGAACTACAGAAGTTAAAACTGTGAACTCTGTAAGTCAGTTACATACCACATATTTAAATTACATGTAGAATGTGAGAAAAAATTAAATATATATATGAAACACAGATCTATGAACTCACCTCGCTCGAGTTTAGTGTCAGGTTTGGGAGGCTGGGTATCGACCAAGATGAGCCTTCATCAGGACCTGGTCGATGAGCGACAACCCACTCATCCATAAACATCATGACGGATTCAACGCCCTCATCTGCAACTGCCTGTGTTTGTGTCTGTTTCCATAACATGAAAATAGTTATATTAATGAAATACAATTTAAACTTGAGAATTAAAATTTGAACATGTAAATTATAATCTGAACATAAATAGGCAAAAAATTCGAACATAAATAAATAGTACCTCGTCGATTGGCATGTCATGAATAGGACTCGAGCGAGCCTGTGTAGAATCATGTGCAATGCCCTTACCTCTATCATGTACAATATGAAAAAGATAAATGAGGAAAGTTGGAACAAACCAAAATATTGCGTGTTCAACAATTGACTTGAATTTAGAAATTCAAATTTAGGATGACAGTTAACACATACCTCATTGACATGGGTGGACGGAACTACAGCTGGACCTCGAACAGATGCACCACTGCCAAACAGGACCTCCATGAAATCAGACTCCTACACGGGGGTCTGACACAAAGCAAAGTGGGTGATTCCATGAAGATGGGTAACACTTTTTGGCCAAATTTGGCGATGAAAACCTGATTTTTTACTCATGTGCTAGATAGAAGCCCTAAAAACGCATA
>LPNX010886706.1:4713-93038 GCA_001517045.1 Pseudotsuga menziesii
ATTTGGCACTCTCACATTGTTAAAATTCATCCTTCTTCTTCTCTTCCCGCTAGACATAAACAGGCCTGCCTTAGCATACATATACTCCCCCAAAAATTTAAATGATACAGACGAGTGGATTACACATAATACTCCATTAAGTGAGCTTCACGAACAGCTTCTGCTCGCTCGCTCGTTTACTATGGAAGAGTTTATCTCTGCTTGCTTGATCCGACCGCCCGCCGCAACTGCCACTGCCCCCAAACCCGCTTTGTAATGGAAGGTCTATGCTTTTGCCAACAAAAACCCATGAAAAACCTTTCTAAGTATTATTTTTCAAGAACGAAACTTTGGAGAAATATGATATTTTTAATGGGCGTGGATACAGCGATGGCTATGAGTCCAGGCGTGGATATAGCGACGGCTATGAGTCCAGGCGTGGATATAGTGACGGCTAGGCATGGATACAACGATGCCTCGTTCCTGTTACATCGGATTTTACACTAAAAAGTAAGAAACGTGGAAAACCTCCGTGGAAAAATCCGCGCTTTTGTACTAGTGATTGTTGTGTGATAGTGTTATATATATCTGGAGGGTTATGTTGCAGCATATGAGTAGGTCTTTTATTTGGAAACCATGGAATGTATAAGTACAGAACCGTTAAAGTATGAAACCGTTAACTGTTAAACAATAGCAGTAGCTAATTGCAGGTTATGTAGTTGTGTTGTTTACCTACGAGCTTATAATCCTTAAGGTTGGGTATAAGGACCACATCCAAAGGCACTGATGGACTTGGTACTTGAAGGTTACAGTTTAAATGAAGATCCATTGATGAACTAGGAAATGTTACAAAGGTCCTGCAAAGAGGGAAACTGGTGATTCGAAAAAAACATCTCTCTGCGAAGAGATTTGAAGTAAGGAAAGATGGCAATGATTGTGCCACCCCTTGTAAATTATTCACTTCAATACAACAATAAAAGGACTAACAAACTTTGTGGACGTAGCCTCGTGAACGAGGTGAACCATGTATATGCTCGTGTCTCGCCTTTGTTGTGCTTTATGTTTTGTGCGTACTCTTATTCATATTGGTATTGATATATGTGCATGCATTTGTTTGTGCTTTATGGTTTGTGCATACTCTTGTTCATAATGGTATAGGTGCACGATAAATGCTTATTGGTGTACTTTGTAGGCTTACAAATTAAAGGTATGATTCTTCAAAGGTAATAGTGAGTGGAATACAAATTGCAGGTTGATTGCCAAAAGAAGGATAGATGTAAATTCTCAAATGATTTTGTTACACTGCGTTTAGTTTTGACATTTACCAATTTGATTGCACTTGTTTCATTGAAATGCCATGAGAAGTCTGCCACTAACATGATTAACTCATTTTGTAGTAAGAGTGAACAAAATTTTTGTTACCCCCTTTTCACCCATAATGGCATTGAGGTATAAGGGGTATGCTACATATGGTATCAGAGCCAGCTACAACACTGGACCCTTAAGAATGGGCTAACAAGATAGTTTTGCAGGATTACATTTGGAAGAAATTGCGGCAGTTCATACTCCCACGGGATCAGTTCGTACTCTCTCCTAATTTCGTCTTTGTAGAACAGTTCACATAAGTGGTTAAGCCAAACACACATACAACAAACACCCATGAAAGCTTTGTAAAGCCATAACAGTTCATATAGAAAACCCTTCTCTGAATTCCAACTCCTCAAAGAGAAGAGCTTCTGAATCAACAAAGACAGACCCGATTGCTTCTTTCAATGAAAGGCTGAAAAAAAGAGAGAACAGATTTAGCAAGAGTACACAGAGAGAAGCCCCGGCTCCCGAAGAAACAGAATGATATATAAATCTCGTGAGAGAACAATAGCAAAAGACTCTGCAGAAGATGAAACAAGGAGAACTGAAAAGGAATAACAACAACAATGTATCATATGCAATCGATCCGGAGACTCTGGTTCCTAGAGATTATGTTGTGCACAAGAATGTTGGCATTGGACGCTTCGTTGGAATTAGATATGATACTACCCAATACTTCCATTGGTTCTTTGGATGTTGCCAACTATTTTTATATTGAATATGCGGATGGAATGGCCAAGCTTCCCACCGGGCAGGATCACAGGCTACTTTACCGCTACGATTCGTGAGTATCTATTTTTTTTTTGCCGTATTTTCTTCATTACTTCCAATATGAAATTCATGCACATAGATTAAAAATTGCAATCACATGAGATAGGATGCAAAAAGAATAGAGCATTTCTTGGAAGCAAAACCTTCAACAAAGCCTCATGTCTCATCTCTATTTTAAATATGTACAAAACACATAATTTCACATAAACATTGAGGTTTCAACTTAAATTTAAAACCATGTATGGATGGATCCTAACCAAAATGCAAGGGATGGAAGGGTCTAAATCCATGGACCCGTGGTTTTAAGCTTAACAGTTCCATACACATGAACATTTCAAAATATCATTCTAAAATATGTATTATGGTTATGTATTATCTGTAACAGTAAAATATGATTTTTAGATCCCATGCCAAGGACGCATTTGGGAATATTAGTGAATATTTGGGTGAACATTGAAGATCATCTACAGGAGTCAGATTGTAGTATTGTACCAAAAGATCACTGGTCATTTCCAGCCATTGGAATCGATTTCCTGTAGCAGCCTGTAGCAGCCTAGAGAAGAGCATCTACAACAATCCACAATTATTATTGGCCCGTCAGTTGATCTGAAGGAAAAGGTATTGCCTCTGATTTGCTTGCTAGCTGGATCCTTTGATTGAATGCCAAAGGATAGGGTAAGACCCTTACTCTGAAACTTTGGGTGTCTGAGTTTTTATAATTTCTATAAACTTTGATAGAATTGTAGCTATGGCACACATTGTTAAAGATAGTTGGATATATTTACCATTGAAGATAATCTGGTGGGTTACTGTGAGCGGCTACTATTTATTTTTACTGTTTCCACTTGGTTTGATTAGATGGTTACAACATGCACCCTTGCGGTTGAACGTAGTTGTTTAAAAATAGATTTATTTAGTTTTGGTCTATTAGATTGGGGTTCATTTGATGGATCTTGACCAAAATAGAAAGTCTCTTTTTCTGGTTCTCTTTCTCATTTATAAATCAAATTCCATGAGATTGCATAGCATTGGATTTGCTGAATTTGCTGAATTGGTTTTGGTTTACTGAGTATGCTTAGTAAGACAACTGCAAATATCTTACAACCTTTGGTTTGCAGAAGTTGTTGGATTTAATACTGGGTGTTATTGTGTGGTTTTGATAAGTCATCCCATTCAAGATTGTGAGCATATGCATACTGTCTTGCAAGGAGTATTATTTGAATAATGTAGCCTCTTTTCTGCAAATTGATTTTGTTGATTTGAGTGGTTTAGGGCTTTAGTATCGCTCCCTCAATTGTTCGTAGTTGCAGGTGGGTTGAACAGCTGAGCGCGCCAACCATTATGGCACGACTTGAAAGTTGCTTGAAATTGAAGTGAATAATAGAGGTTTTGTGGTTAGAAATTTCTTGAGCGAGTTTAATTTAGTTTTGTATTCCTTGATGTGCAGCAAAATTTTTCTTCCTGTTTTGAAATTGAACTGATTCGTATGATGTGGGAATTTTTTGTTGATTAGTCGTTTCAATAAATATGTTTATTCAACTTGGTGTTGAACATTCAATGTTAATTTGGATGAACTTGGGACTGCGGTTGGGGTCTTTTTGCGCAGATGGCATTGTAGGAAATGTCTAATAGTATTTCCAGACACCAGCTTCATGGAGACAACTCTACTGTTGAGTTTTCTTACAACTGGTGATATCCACTTTATCTTAGGTTTATGTTTTGGTTGGTTTTGAATATTCATCAGTAGTTCATTGAGGATGGCCATCTCTGTGGTTGAATTGTTTTAATTATGGATATTTTAGAAGGGGCAGTTTAACTAAGATAGTTGTTTTAATTGGTCCTTTCGATTGGTATTTTCTGACCTTTATTGTGGTGAGGCTTATTGCAGGAAATTTACTTTGTTTAGAATTGCTAACAGGTTTTGGATGTTGGTCTTTGCAGGACTCTTTCTTGATTTATATTTTTGAACTTTGGTCATTACAGCCAATTTACTTCTTACTAAATTTACATTCATTATTAGTTTTTGGGATATTGCTAACACTCTACGACTGACCTGCTTGACATAAAACAAAGGGTGGAGGTATGATAGCGCCTTGTTTTCAGTGACCTGGCTCTTCCCTTGGGTTGGTTTATTAAGGTTTTCACCATTAGTTAAAGTAGAGTTAAAAGTAAGAAGTTGGTTTGCACAGAGGTAGCTCTAATCGAGATGGCATTTATTTAGTCTTTTACAGATTTATCGAGGCCCACAAGAATTCTATAATTTGTTTGGAGACTTATAATATCTAGTAGATAAGAAGTTCAGATGTAGTATATATAAAATTGCAACAGTGAGTGAATTTTTGATTATGTTGTAATAAATTGAAGTTAATGAGTGGTTGCATTGTCAAAATTCTCAGGTTTTATGTGTTTTCTTGCGAATAGTGTTGGTATAAGAAATTGAAAAGGTTTTGTGGCTACTTGTAAATGCCTTCTTGTCAATTCTGGTGTTAAAAGGCTCTTATCTGATGAATGAGAATTGAAGTAAGGCATGACTTATGCTAAAGGTTTGATGTTCTTTGAATTAATAAAATGATAAACTAACCACCTATGGAGTGATTGCAGGCATGGAAAATTATGGCCCTGAGACTGTAATGAGTTAAGAAGATATGAGAAATATCTCATGTGAAAAAGGTTATCGCCACGAGGAAGTGGTGATGGAGGTAGTGGATGAAAGCTACCTTGTTTTCCCCCAGGCCAGCGAGGGACCACTATGCATTCTGGGGATGCCTAGATGTAAGACATTTTGGTTAAGACTCATTTCACACACATTAGAGGATTGTCACATGAGTGGGGGACTCTGTGAAGAGAATAACCTCTAGGCGCTGTGGAGGTGTGCGAGAACGGAGGTACCTCAGCTTAGTGAAGCACCCTGAATAGCACAAAAAAGGGAGATATGCCTTAGGAAGGGTATTGTCCTTGTGTTGGGTGGCTTGAATTGGTACTTAGAGTACTGTTAGCACTTGGAGTGTTGGGATGGAGACATCCATAGAAAATATTAATGGCGAAGCACCCTGAATAGCACAAAAAGGAGATACGCCTTAGGAAGGGTATCGTCCTTGTGTTGGGTGGCTTGAATTGGTACTTGAAGTATTGTTAGCACTTGGAGTGTTAGGATGAAGGACATCCAAAGAAAGGAATAAATCTGGGAAAAGGTATGTGCATTACAGGTAAACTGGTACCTATGAGTTAATATGTCTATTTTTTTTGGCAAATAGAACTGACATGCATATTGGAACCATTGTATAGTGTTGATTTATGATTTTTTGTATCGATGCTAGTATACATGCATATGAATGATCTTTAAATGCAGGATCATGACAGGAAACACAAAGCAAGCAAGGACAACTCAAAAGAAAAGGAAAAGTTATTGAAGAACAAGAACACTAAG
Source organism: Pseudotsuga menziesii (assembly GCA_001517045.1). Lineage (NCBI taxonomy): Eukaryota > Viridiplantae > Streptophyta > Pinopsida > Pinales > Pinaceae > Pseudotsuga > Pseudotsuga menziesii. Next base: position 10,259 of record LPNX010886706.1, read on the forward strand.
GACGGTGTTAATTTTAGGGGGAAAGGATGCAATGTCCCTCCTATATGCCCCTAAACATTTTGTGATTTTAAATATTATTGTATGAGGGCTTCAGGGTGAGGAGCTTAAGTGCCAAGGTCCCACCCGAAGAAACCTGAAAAATTAGGTGAAAGATTAATAACACAACGGGGCCGACGAACACATGTGCGGCAAGAACTAGGGATAAGGGATCGAAAAAAGAGTTTGACAAAAGACATTATGATATAAATCATATCATAAAGACAAAGAAAAATTAAAAGACAAGTATTATTAAATTGAAGATTTATCTATAAGGAAAAATGAAAGATATAAAGTCCTATGATATAGGTTATATCATGAGGACAAAGGAAAACACCATATTAAATCCTTTTATAAAAGAAGACATAATTTATTAATTTATAAGGTCTATATGATGGATTTATTTCCTTTTAGACCTAAGGACTCATTGAGTCTTTTTCGGCAAATATTACTCCCTCTCTTTTACATTTGTAACATTTATATTTTATTATAAGAGAGGATTTAATTCCCATTAGTGGAAATTTCAACTCAAAATGGGCCTTTTAACTTTGATTCAAATTCCATGTCATCATGTGTTAGCCAATGAAATTGATTTAAATTTGAAATACCGTATAGGTCTTAAACACTTTTTTAATATAAATTTGGGGATAGGTATCATAAAAAAAACTATTTTTTTGTTTGTATTTTCGACATATCTCTCTGTGTTTTTACTCAAATTTCGATCCGGAGAGCTTGTTGGATGCAGAATTAAATTCTGCATCCAACGAGTACCCACTCGAAATACCTTTGATGGACCCTGCTACCCCAAAAACAAGAAATACTTGAAAAAATGTGATGATGACATCATCATCACATTTTTTCAGGTATTTCTTGTTTTTGGGGTAGCGGGGTCCATAAAAGGTATGTCGAGTGGGTACTTGTTGGATGCGGAAGTTAATTTCACATCCAACAAGCTCTCCTGATTGAAATTTGAGTAAAAACACGGGGAGATATGTCAAAAATACAAACAAAAAAGTAGTTTTTTTCTTTTCTTCCTCCAAAATTAATAAATATTATTTTATTAATTCTTTTTAGGAGGCCCATTTTGAGTTGAAATTTCCTCTAATGCTTCAACCATTCATGGCTTGATCTCGGAATAACTTAAGGAGAGATCCGGCTTAAAGAAAGGAATTGATTACCACTAACCTTGATAGTCGTTCACCTGCTCCGGGACAGAGGGGACCCTGCACGCTCAGCATGCATAGAATTGCATGCATTTCTCCTTGGTCTGTACTCCTTTTTAAAGAGACCAGGTTTTGGTTTGAAGGGGAGAAGATATAGTTAGGACTTTGGAGCAAGAGTTCCTTTCAGAGGGAAACGATTTTTATTCTGGAACGATTTTTATTTTGGCTAGCGTTTTCTTCTACCGAGGATTCTGTCCGTCGAGTGAGGTGTTATGGATCCATTACTGATAAAATATGTGTATGATCTTAACTACTGCGTATCAAAGGAATTTAGATTCATTTGATTCAGATCTGAACTTTTGCGACTGCAGTTTTAAAACTTCTATGTTATAGTTGGAGTTTGATCTAAAAAAAAAATCTAGAGTGTATAGGCGACCTTTGTTTTCTTTAGATGTGAAGTTGTGCCTGCACTTTCTCTAGAACCGAGACAGTGCTTTCTCTAGATTCTGAGTCTGCCTACGTTTTCTTCATATCTAAAGTGCCTACGTTCTTAAAATCCGGTGATCTGCCTTTTGTTTTGTGGTGGATCGATTGGATCCGAATCCCTGTCATATTTTGTCCCAGCTGTTTTTTCCCTTGTTTTGTTATGGATCGGTTGGGTTTCAACCCCATCATTTTATTCCAAGCTGTGATTGCTCATTGTGCTTGTGGATCGCTAGGAACCCAACTAAGTCCAACTCATTCCAAGTCTACAATTTCTTGTGTTATAAGGTGGATCATCATCTCAACTGTCTGCATTATACCTCTTGTATAAGTCATCAAAAACACCATTTAAAGTTTGTTAGAAGCTAGATTGGCAATACAACTTTGACTGGTTTAGAATGCCTCTAAGTCTAATTTCAAAACTTGATTTGCATTATCTTCTTTAAGTGTGGTTCCACTAAACCTGCAATATTCCCCGTGTGCTCGTTCGAAATCCTATTCACACTTTAAACTTCAATTGATTTCTGTATGATACCGTCTATGTGAGCTATGTAGATCAAATCCACTACATCTTTTGGGCGTTAGTATGATCTTTTGGGTTACTTGTCCCTTTACGTGTCAAATGGAAATATATACGCTGCTAGTATAAAACCTCACTACCATCACAACATAGTTATATCTTATATGCATTGCTTCGTGATGGTGCCGCATGAATTTTATAATTTGGATTGTTAGGTTTGCCTTGGAAAACTATAGAAGGTTTTCTATTTCGAAAATACCATAAGAGAATAGACAATATGGGTATTGGGGAGTGGAGGATATAGTTATATTTTGTATGCATTGTTGTGTGATAGTGTTATATATATCTGGAGGGTTATGTTGCAGCATATGAGTAGGTATTTTATTTGGAAACCACAGAATGTATAAGTACGGAACCGTTAAAGTAGGAAACCATTAACTGTTAAATAGTAGTAGTAGCTATTTGCAGGTTATGTAGTTGTGTTGTTTACCTACGAGTTTATAATCCTTAAGGTTGGGTATAAGGACCACATCCAAAGGCACTGATGGACTTGGTACTTGAAGGTTACAGTTTAAATGAAGATCCTGCAAAGAGGGAAACTGGTGATTCGAAAAAAACATCTCTCTACGAAGAGATTTGAAGTAAGGAAAGATGGCAATGGTTGTGCCACCCCTTGTAAATTATTTGCTTCAATACAACAATAAAAGGACTAACAAACTTTGTGGACGTAGCCTTGTGAACGAGGTGAACCATGTATATGCTCGTGTCTCGCCTTTGTTGTGCTTTATGTTTTGTGCGTACTCTTATTCATATTGGTATTGATATATGTGCACGCATTTGTTTGTGCTTTATGGTTTGTGCATACTCTTGTTCATAATGGTATAGGTGCATGATAAATGATTATTGGTGTCCTTTGTAGGCTTACAAATTAAAGGTATGATTCTTGAAAGGTATTAGTGAGTGGAATACAAATTGCAGGTTAATTGCCAAAAGAAGGATAGACGTCAATTGTCAAATGATTTTATTACACTGCGTTTAGTTTTGACATTTACCAATTTGATTGCACTTGTTTCATTGAAATGCCATGAGAAGTCTGCCACTAACATGATTAGCTCATTTTGTAGTAACACCAAACAAAATTTTTTTTACCCCCTTTTCACCCATAATGCCATTGAGGTATAAGGGGTATGCTACACAACATATCAGAGATAATGTCATTACATATCAGTTAATACAATACATAATAAAAAAACAAGCATTATATACCAGAGGTACACTAAGCACCTGGGTATCAATACAAAAATATTCCTCTCATAAGTGAGCAATAATAATATCAGTCAAATATGTCCCTAAGGAATATAACAAGAGCCCAGATACCTTATCCAAGTAGGGGAGTGACTCTTGTATATCTTGTAATAGCTGCTTAACAAAACCTGATATAGCTCAAAGAATCCATGAGATAAAAGATTGAAATAGAATGAGCATATTCTAAAATAGCTGTAATGAGTCTTCCCCAATAATCTCATCATTATATGATTCAGTAAGTAAGAGATGGCTAGGAGCCAAGTGCAACCCCTCCTTGGATAAGATGTCTGCCCTCTTGTTATGTTCCCTATAGACATGACTGAAATCCACCCAAGTGAAAGAGGACATAAGAAATCTGGTGTTGTAGCACCAAGCCTCAAGATTCACCATGTCTAGGGTGGATTCCTTTTTTGCCCAATTTATAAACACAAAGGAGTCGGCAAAGATATGCAGGTAAGGCAACCCAATATCCTTGGAGACCTGTAAAGATGCCCAAAGTGCTAAGAGTTCTGCTCTAATATTCGTGCTGCTCCCGCATCCAAGTTTAATGTCAAACAAATGATGTTCACTCAACCAAATACAAAATCCTGCTCCACCAATACTTTTTGCTGCAGCTCCATCGAAAAAGATCCTAGGATATTTTGAAATAGGAGGCTTCCCTATGTTCTGTATTGTCTTCCTGTGCTTTAGAATAGGTTTGTAAGTGTTCACCTCATCATGAATAACATGTAAAGGGCCAGCCATCAAAGGATGTTGATCTTCAAATAACATGCAATTCCTAGCCTTCCAAATATTCCAAGTAAGAAAAAGGGGTAGATACAGTAAGGATCCATTCTTAGAGATCCAGTTGGATAGATTTTCCATGAAAGTGGGTGCAGTCCATAGGATGTTCACTTCAAACAAACTGTTAAGTCCCAATATCATCTTCTTCATAAATAGACAGCCTACAAAAAGATGGTCTACAGATTCAGCTTCCCCATTACATAGACAACACCTATTAGGATCGTGCCAACCTTTCTTGCACATAATATCCCAAGTATTGATTTTCTTATTACAAGTGAGACAGATAAAACATTTAATCTTGTGGGGTATATTAAAGTGCCAAATCTTCAAGATGATATCATTCTCCATGATAGTCCTATGATTGGAGACGATAAGATCATAAGATTTTTTTGCAGTTACCGAACCTTGCTGTTCATCATACATCCAAATCAGTTTGTCCTTAGCATTCCCAATCCTTATACCCCCATGTGTCAGGCCCTTAACATAAGAGCACCATTGTGCAGCCCAATCACCACCCAAAAGCAGATCAGTAGCAGAGTACCAATTGGGGCCTTTAGAACCACACACATCCAAATTTTGCGCTTGAGCAAGAAATGAGATCCCCAGATCGTTAAGATAATATCTGAGCTCCTCTCATAAAAGATGCAATGAGTTTAGCCCAGAAATAGGGTCAAACCCCACGTTAATATTTAATCCATTACCCACCTTCCATCCCAGCTGACATGTAATCCACTCAAATATCCTTATAAACCCATTCCAAAAGTATGAAGTACCATTAACACAAAAAATCTAGGCATGAATCCAGTCTTCTAAGGGTCTGTTTTTTAGGTATTTATGGGCAATAATTCTACTCCAAATACCTGTACCTCTAAGTAGCTGCCACATACTTTTTAATCTCAAAGATATACCAAATTCTTCAAGGTTCTTAATATCCCAACCACCAAATTTAATAGGTAAGGAAAGAGTTTCCCAGCTTACCAAATGAGGTTTCTCATAGCCAGCAGAGGAGCCCCAGAGAAAAGAAAAAATAGTTTTACGCAGAACATTCAGAATAGATTTAGGACAATGAGCCAAAGCAAACCAATAGGCATTCAACCCAGTAAGCACAAATTTTATAAGGACCACCCTGCCACCAAGTGAGAGATACCTGTAGATCCAGTTTTGGATTTTATTTTCAAATAATTCGATCATCCATCTCCAATCCAAGGTGTGGTACCCTAATGGTTTAAGTCGATAGCCCGAATATTTAAATCCCATAGTAAGAGGTTCCATCCTGAAAGGGAGAATCTCAACAATTTTATTCCTGATCTCAGCATCCACATTTTGATAGAGAAAAGAATATTTATCTATGCTCATAGTCATCCCCGAGGCCGAAAAAAATAAGTCAAGGGAGTATTTATATGCACTCCATTCTTCAACAGTACCAACACCAATTAAAATAACATCATCCACAAATAACAAGTGTGTTATTGACATAAGAGGGGAGTACTGAAAGCCCTTAATATGACCTTTGAGCTGTGCATCCATAATAATACGACTGAGACTCTCCATAAGTAAGATGAATAACAGAAGAGACAAAGGATAACCTTGACACAACCCCCTGGAAGAAGGAAAAAAGTCCGAGCGAGAACCATTAACTAACACAACAAAACAGGAGCTAGAGACACAACCCATAATCCAATTGACACCCAATAGGGGGATACCAATCTATGTGAGCAAAAGTCTAATAAAGGTCCAGTTGACTCTATCAAATGCTTTAACAAGGTCCAATTTTAAGACCAAGACATTAGAATTCTTCATTTTGATAGAGTGTAATAATTCCTGGGTAATACCCACAGGTTTAGTAATCTGTCTATCCTTAAGAAAGCCAAATTGATGGGCAGAAAGAGAGCGGTTAAGGATAGGATTTAGTCTGATGGCAGGAAGCTTGGATATAACCTTGTAGACCAGGTTACATAAGGATATGGGTCGGAAGTCAGCAAAAGTCAGGGGCTTTTCACACTTAGGTATCATGGTCAGAAAGGTAGAATTAAGGGCACCAAAAACTTTACCATGTAATCTAGCTTGCTCCACAGCCAGCACCAAATCCCACCCCACCAGATCAAAAAAAGAAAGAAAAAAATCAATAGGCCACCCATCAGGCTCTGGGCTCTTATCCTTCTTGAACCCCTTAAGTACAACTTCAACTTCCTGGGCCGATATAGGCTTAAGGAAACAATCAATATCATCTTCAGTAGTCATGTGCGGGAAGAGATTGATAACTTTTAGTTAATCAACAATATTAGTAGATTTGTCATCACCAAAAAGGTAACTAAAGTGTTGTTTACCAAGCTGCTTAAGTGACAGGTCCTCAGTAACAGAGATGCCATCCTGATCCTTAAGAGACCAAATAGCATTAGTATTTCTGTGAGCAGATGCACATGAGTGAAAAAACCTCGTATTTGCATCCCCCTCCTTTATCCACTGAACCCTTCTCTTCAGTCTCTGAGTAGTAATATCATGGGCCCAATATTTACCCTTCCTTTCCTGAAGGATTTTCAACTTATCAGCATTTGAGGCCGATAACATACTAGAGTCTTCCAGTAAGAGCTCTGATATACCTTCATTTATTTCCAAAATCTGCTGCTTCCTTTCATGGTTCTTCACCCTTTCCCATTCCTTTATAGTACCTTTAAGTCTATGCAGCTTCAAACTAAGTACATCCATATGGCTATAGTCATCCATGTCCAGAGGTGCCTTCCACGAGGAAAGAACCAAATGAGCAAAGTCCTCCTCCAAAAGCCAAGCTCTATTAAATTTGAAGGGCCAGCAATGACCACTGCTTTTCGAGCCCCATTCTAGACAAATAGGTTAGTGATCAGATACATCAGAAGGGGTAGCCCAGGTCTGATAGTAAGAGAGGCAAGGGAGTAGAGATTCATATAACAAAAACCTATCCAGCCTTTTACTTATACCAGCATCCCCCGAGTGCCCATTTCTCCAAGTAGGGTCGAAAAGATACATAGCAAGGTCCACCAGCTTGTTACAGGAAATGAGATGGAAAAAAAAGGGGGCCAAGGGGTCCAACCTAGCTTTATAGCCCCAAACTTCAGTAGAGGATAAAGTAAAATTGAGATCCCCTGCCAATAGTAAATTAGGTTGTCCTAGAAAACCTCCTGCCACCAAATTATTCCAGTAAGTAGTTTTCTGAGTATAGGGCCCATAGCAATTTATAACAATAAAGGTCTCAGCCAGGCCTTTAAAATTTGCTTTAAGTATGATACCAGCCAGTGAGGAAAAATCCTTACAACGAACCAAGTGAGGGTCCCATCTAGCAAGCAAACCGCCAGAGAGACCCGATGCATCAGAAGCACAGAATTCCCATCCAGGTTTAAGTTTGGAGAACAGATAAAGAGCTTGGGAATAACAGCACATAGTTTCTTGTAAAAGAATCATATTTGGTCTAAGGTCAGAAAATAATCTTCCAAGGGCTTTTTGTTTGGCTACCCCCCCAAACCCACGAATGTTCATGGACAGAATTTTCATGGAGAAGGAGGCTCCACAAGTGAACTTGCTCTAAGGACCTGAGAGGAACCCGGAGAGATATGTGACTGTCTAGCCACCTTCTTTAAACGAGTCGAAAGGGGGGTATAAGTCCCCAGATCCCTAGTCTCTTCCAAAGGAGGCTTCTTGGATTTACTGATGGTAACATACTTAAACCGGATAGAATCCAAGGGTAAGGTAGAGGGAGAAATAGGAGTCTTGTTCGAGAATATTGAGAGTGCAATAATAAGGGAAGGGTCCTGGAAAGCAGGTGCATCAGGAGGACTAGATGAAGAGGTTAAAGGTAAAGTCATAGTATAACCAGTAGAAGACAAGGGTGGGGTAGAAGATAAAGATGAACCAGATGAGGACTGAGGGAGAGAGGGATAGTGATCCACAGTATAGGGAGGTGGGCCAATAGCATCAGCATGCTCAGATGAAGAGTCACGAGATGGAGAATCCAAAGTCTCCCCAAGGTCAGCTTGAGAGTGGAGAGAAACAGCTTCCATATCTTTGATATACATCAGCTAACCTTTCGAGAGATCATCAAAAGTAGAAGGTGAAGACGAAGCATAGATAATATCGGTAGCATCCTCTAGAGGTACATTAGGCAAGGGGCTGGTATCAGGACAGGGTAAATCAGGGACTGGTATAAAGTTAAACCCCCTCTTAATAGGCTAACCAGTGCGGAGACGGTGACAATAATTATGAAGGTGTCCAGTATCATGACAGTAATTACACCTAAAATCCATATGCAGATAATCCAGTCTCTGGGTAACAAATTTATCTCCACAGACAATATCAAGTTCCGGTATAAGACCTTTGGTAATATCCACTTCAACCAAAAATTTTTCCATCCTTTTGTCATAAATGAGATGGAAATCTCTCTCAAGAGCAACAAACTGTCCAAGGAGGTTCGCCAGATCAATAAGGATCTCCTTATTCCAAAGAGGGAAAGGTAAAGCAGGTAGCAGAACCCAGTGATGCCTAATGGTCACTCTTTCAGTAAGGGGGTCAAATCCTGAGTGCCACCGCTTCAGTACTAAGGAACCATCAAAAACAGGCCACAGATTTTCCAGATTGAGGGAGGCATCCGAGTCTTCAATGAACACAAAAACCAGCCATTTATTTTCCAAGAGGCTAATAGATGGTACATAATGAATGAGAGGCTTCCAGTGGGAGGTTACCCACTCAACCTAGCCATCCTTCATCAACAAACAATACTCCAGCCTACCAATAAGTGCCCTACGACATAAGGTTCCAACCTTTTCCATAAAAACATCATGCCCAAGTACAAACCAAGGTTTATGTTCTAAGGCCTTTAGGGCTTTGGCCTTTTGGCGAGAGGAGCTATGGACCTGACCCTTACCCGGGTGAGGTATATTGCTAGTATCGGTCGGATCACCCATATCACAAGTGGTAAGGGGACAAAGGAAATAATCCCACGAAAAGGCGTATAGGAGAGCAACCCAAAATAGGCAGGGTAAAATAGTACAAAGCTATAAGAGCAACCCACAGTAAATAATCAATGGTCCAACACCACACCCATAACCACACTAGGAATAAAGTATCAAACCCAATGAGGGGTGAATACAAAAGACCCAAGTATAGACCAAACAGGCCACCCAAGGTAAGGGTCCCAGTCCTCTCACATCATCCAAGGATACACATAATACAATCCATCGAGCCACAACACAAAGTTAAGCCCAACCCATCAAATACGAGACAGGCCACAGGTCAAGCATATAGCCAAATCCAATCCCCACGCCGAGGATAAGAAAACATACCCGAATTAATCTTCTTAAATAAAAAAATATACTAGAATAAACCTCCAGTGTCAATACTCCCAAGACAGACCCTCCAGTAAGAGAGGTGCTCCCAATGATACACCCGAGAGCTAAAATAAAATAAAGCCAGGTCACTGACAAACTCGGGTGAATACCAGTCTCATAAGAGTAATCAAACAGATAGTAAACATAAAAAATAACCAAGTATTAAATAAGCCACAACAACATAGACATGAACTACTACATACATCTATCAGAAGGAACAGTCAGGACACATCAGTAAAGACACAAATACCCATGTACCACCAGGGCAATATACCAGCCAAATAGCCCGAAGAGACAAGAATCAGACAGAAGCCCTACCCCAGAAACCTGCAAACAAAAACCTAACAAAAAAGACAAAAAATTCCCACTTTTTAACACATGGTTGGTACTAAACCTTGGTTGAGGGTGGACTCCATGTGGGGTTTGCAGTAATCAAGCCCATACAACCCTAAGCAGGGTAAACCACAAGACCCCCGACTAGTAAATAAAAGAGAGGGCTAGAGAAAACAATATAGAGGTACTTGGAGTCAGATAACACCTGACAGTAGAGCCGTGATAAAAAACCGACATAGAGTTCCAGAATTAGTGGCTTTAGCAATACACCAGTGGGCACAGTGAAAAGAATCACGTCGTTGCAACGCACATTCCGTTCCCCGAGCAAAGCCATTTGTTCTGTGAAACCCATATTACATCAAGGGTTCAAAATCAATAGCACCCGTCAACTCCGGCTCTATCGAAGTTCCAAAGCAATCGGGTTGATCCAATGACTAGGGTCAAAACCCTTATTGACACAATCAAACATTCACCCGACAACAACTGCAAATACGTGACCCAGCACTCAGAGTCAGACAAACCCCGTAAAATCATGAATAGGAACAGAGTCAACCCTGGAGAAATAAGCACCCTCCATAACAGGGCTGCACCACATAAACACACCCAGTAAACAAGAACTGCTAGGAATGAAAAATCCCACTGCAACGCTCCTTCCAGTTGCCCATGCAAAACACACCATAGACCATAGGTACAGGTGCCATGGGTGGCGAAGACCATAGAATCCGCAGAAACCCTAGCGCAACGCAGAGCCATTGTCCAATGCTTACTGACCTCAATTTCCAAAAACTTTACATTAGAAGCACGTTGTTCCAATGTACATTCCGTTCCCCTAGCAGAGCCATCATGTATTTCTAGCGGGCATAGTGAAAAGAAGCACGTCGTTCCAATGCACATTCTATTCCCCGAGCAGAGCTATTCGTTTTGTCAACCCAGATTACATCAAGGGTTCAAAATCAATAGCACCAGTCAACCTCGGCTCTACCGAAGGTCCCAAAGTGGTCGGGTTGTTCCAATCACCGGGGTCAAAACCCTCACCGACACAATCATACATTCGCCTGACAACAACCGCAAATACATGACCCAACACTTAGAGTCAGACAACCCCCACCCTCCATAACAGGGCTGCACCACATAAACACACCCAGTAAACAGGTGGCGCTAGGAATGAAAAAACCCACTGCAACCCTCCTTCGAGTCGCCCACGCAAAACGCACCAAAGACCACAGGTTCAGGGGCTATGGGTGTCCAGGACCAAAGAAACTGCAGAAACCCTAGCGCACCACAGAAACCCTTGCACCATCTTGTGCCCTTTAGAAACCCATGAGATTATATCCAAATCCTTGGTACCCTATACCAAGAAATCCCTCTGACCCATTGAAGCATATGATTTTATAAGGGAAACAAAAACTGACAAGAAAAATGTCATCCCCATCCAAATAAGACTACTTGCAAATAATGTTTCACCAACCTACTAGTTCCCTAGGTTGAGGCACACACATGAATTTTGTAATAAGGGAGCTATAGGATCCAAAGGGACCCTAGTTTACCATATTCACATTAAAATGGATCACATATATAACAAAATGTTAAGAAATAAGGTGTCATTGGCTCATGAAGACAATTGGAAGCTTGTGGAGTCTTTGGGTGACTAGATTCCCCACACACTTAGCATGCCCTTCATCCAATATTGGAATTGTTTTTTTAGTTTTTATCAAATAAAAATGTGTTACCATGTGGAATTGAGTTTAAAAGGTAGAGATATTTATGTCATATAAAAAAAAGACATTTATCTTTTTACATAAACAAAAGTTTCAATATACAATGATCTTTATGCCACTATTTCATGATGTAGATTTAAATATATAAATTTAAGGATATATTGTGTATTCGAGGTGGTGAAATTTTTTTATTTAATAAACACTATAATAATAATGTCTTTATTCAAACATAAAATTTAATATCTTAATATTTCATATTTTAATATAAATTTATATTAAAAAATTTAAAATTCAAACTCTACTCCAAATGATAATACATGCAGATTTGATAGAAATTAAATCCTTCATCAAAAACTTTGGTTTAATTTTTTTGTAAATATTTAAATTTACAAAGTTAAGTTTTCTATTGAACCTCTTGCCTCAGTGCGCATATACATATATTTTTTTAATAAACAAGTTCTTTCTTATTTAATAAAATGTAAAGTGCTCATTTCTTCTTACGCCTCTTTATTAATCATTGCTCTTTCACTCATAATGTAAAGTATACCTCCAATGTGTCCTGCTTACATAGTTTATATATGTGCCAACCATAAAAGTGTACCTCCAATTCTCCTTACATAGTTTATATATGTGCCAACCATAAAAGTGTACCTCCAATTCTCCTTACATAGTTTATATATGTGCCAACCGTTAAGGTAAAATGAGCCTTTCTTTTTTTACCAATTTACTAACCTTATTTACATAATTATATTTTCATATCCTTTAATTACATTATATGGACTTGTCCCTTGAATATCCCTTAATTGCATTATAAGGACAAGTCCATATACAATGAAGTAGTTTATACAAGTATATTAACTTTATACTTCTTACTTTTTTATTTTTTTGTTGTTGTATGTCTTCCTTTTATGATGCTATCTTGTAATTTATGCATTGAGTATAAATATAAGGTATGTCACTTTTACAAAGTCATAAATAAGGGTGTATTGAGTATAAAGGTAAGATAAGTCATTTTTACAAACAAGTGTTGTTGTAGGGCAACTTAGTTCTTATCTAAATAAAAAAAGATAAAACTAAATTGCTTTATTTTTGGAATGTTAATTGTAGTTATGTTTTGGCATTGACATTCATCTAATACTCATTATAAAATTCGTTGTGAAGTAAGGATCCAATATAAGTAAATGTAAATTTAGAAATACACATTTTTAAAAATTGAAGTTGTTAACATGTAATTATATAATAGTATAATCATTAAAAACTTAATATTCTCTTTTATTGATATATTTCTCATTAATTTATTTAACTTGAATTAATAAAATAATAAGTATCTAATAATGTATAATATATTTCTCATTAACTTGAATTAATACAAATACCAACAGCTTCGCTCTTTGTGTAAACCTCCCACACGACATCTCATCCCATTAGTTGAGGAAAAAATTACATCACCGTCAATATAGATGGCTGAGTTGCATAACTTCCACAGATCCATAGTTTCGTAGATGTCGAACAGAACACTCAGATATTTCTTCTAGAACACACGACACATTGCTTCCGATCCAGCCTAAGTAGAGAACACTACAAGTCTCTAATTAATTATCAACGATAACACAGAGAAATTAACAACATTGAAATGATAACACAGAGAAGAGAGAAAGACTGGAATGAATTATCAATGATTCATTGGGAGAATGTCAAAGATATATATCCACACTAATACCTAATTTCATCGACTTCATGCACTAATCTCTCTGGGATAGATTTAATTCATCCCTAGAATACTATGGGGCAAGTAGGGTGTGATAAATATTTTCTTGGGATGCATAGGCAATCCAAGGGAAAGAGCTTATAAATAGCTTGAAGAGACACAACCCCGTCTTAAAAAAGAGTGAAGGGGTTGAATTACTTGTAAGGGAGATGACGATAATAATGGTTATAATGAATATTCATGCATGGATTCTGCTTCTGCTCATGGCATTGAGCTACAATAAGAGTTTATACTCTTCTAAGGAAGCCACAACACCCACGGGTAAGAGCATGGGATCATATTGAAATCGTGTGTTTTAATATATTTGATGATATGATATGATTGAATTAATGGTTTGTGTGGGATTGTGATGACTTGCAAAGTTTCCATTTAAGTTTATGACTATGGATGGTGAGAGCGCAACTGCTAGAAAATATGATTACATTGTAGCTGGTGGAGGAACGATCAACTGCCCCTTGGTCGCAACACTGTCTACCAAGTATTTAGTTTTGGTAGTGGAGAGGGGAGGATCTCCTTATGGAAATTGCTACATCAAGAACGTTGATGATTTTGGAGAGGTATTGGGTGATACCGAGAAGTACACTTCTGTAGCGCATACGTTTGTTTCGGAGGATGGAGTGAGTAACGTTAGGGCTAGAGTTATGGGAGGTATAACTGCTATCAACGTCAGCTTCTATAGTAGATCTATATTGCTCGTTTTCATTGATACGACTGTGTTCGGCTTCGTATATTTTGAGAAAATAACATGCTCCAATGAGTTTGTTGTTTTAGTGGGAAGGATTGAATTTTGTACCCACTTCACATTCTCCCTTCTATCTCGCAAGCACTGACATACTTAGGCCTTTACCTTTGAAGCTCTTGCTCTCCGACCATATTCCCAAAGCCAGGGAAATGAAACACTGAAGAGAACTTCGATATGTTTCAAAAATGAGAGAAATTTGTGTGTAGATAATATAAGTTTATGTGATGAAAGACAATCTAGGAAAATAAGTGAAAATAAGTTACATTAAACTTCTAAATCGCCGCATAAGTGAAAATAAGTTTCCTCTAAAACGCTTTTGTACATAAAGTTTTTAAATTTGAAAATATTGGATGAATAAGTTTATGTTTTTTCCTCGATCCTTTGAATGCCAACGGAATCTTACAAAGAAAAAAAGTCCAAAAATCCAAGGGGCATAGTTATAGGAGTTTTCCAAGTTTTAGGTAGCTTTAGAGAACCTCGAAACCCCTAGACATGGAGGAACTATACCTTTGAAACTAAGACCTGACCTGGACATGGAGAGACTATACCTTTGAAATTGAAACTTGAACTATGCGAGACATCAAAATTTATGCACATCATAATTTCCACAATTAACACCATTGTTCCTGTCGACCATTTGCGTGAGTCCTCTAATAATTTAATGTATTGAAGATCATTGAATGGTCAAATAAGGTTCACATGTGAAGAAAATATTTTGTTTCAAGTATTTAATATCCCAAGTCAATCTTTGTATTGAATATCGATAGTATATAGTGAGGATGTCCATTAGTAGCTTGTTGTCCAAATTTCATGATGTGATGGATGCATAAGCCAAACCCCTTCTGCACACATATTGTAGCTCAGGGGGCACAAGTTTTGATAGAAGTAACAATTCCATTGAATTTCTTTTTACCTTTCCTCTTCACTACACGTAAAGGAAAATAAGTGATGACATTCGCTCCTGGTGGATCCCAAAACTATCACAATAGAATGTGAAGGCCCTCTGAGTCGTAAGCTTTGATATATGAAACTAAAAATTACAAAACTTTTTAAACACACTAACAAAATTTTAAAGCAAATCAATACCTTTTTGAAAACTTAAAAACTAAAATTGGTATCACTAAACTTTAATCATTATTATATATAACTATATATATATAGTTTACATTATGATTAAGCTCAATATAAATTTTTATTACTATAAATTGAATTAAAAATTATTTTTCTAACTTTTATATGTCTTTTTTGCTTGCACTAGCTAGAAAACTTTTACATAATTGTGTCTATTTGCTTGCACACATTAACCAAAGAACCAAAAAAGCTAGCCAGAAAACTTGTACATAATTAATATGAAAACTTGTACATAATTGTGTTCATGTTTTTCACACGTCATGATGGTATTCTTTGAATATGCATACCATACATTTATTTTAACATTATTAAGATGATGGTAATATTTGAATATAGAGAGTATGCATGGATTTCAGGTAATTACTTTTTCATTCGTCTGGACCACCATTACATCAAATGTAGTATATGCTTCGGCTTGTTAGAGCACGTAACTTAATCATATCGTAACTTCCTTAATCATATCGCATTGTCGAGATGTTAAGGAGAGAATTAGGACCTTATAATCCTTCTTTCTATCAAGAGGAAATTAGAGTTTCTTTTTTCTTTTCGATGGCTTATGTAGTAAACATTTTTTTAGCAGTTTGCAAAGGATTACCATCGTAATAAAATTTCAATTTATTCTCGCTCATTGTTTACGATATCAATTCGTATACACATGCTGGCAAACAAACGCCTACAAATATGGCATTACAGAACTTTGTTGGATGAATTGAATGACTATTACATAGAAAATGCATTAATATCTTGAAGACGAGCTCGAAAATCCATAATAGCCAGATTAAAAATATCATTTCATCTAAATTTAAAGAGAAATTGTGATGTGAGAAAAAATTAGATCATACTAGAAAATTAAGATACTAGAAGAAAGTGATTAAACATAATGTAAAATATAAAAAAATATCTCACTTTTATTAGCATAAAGAAGAAAATCAACATTGTTAAAATAAAAACTAATTCTCATGAGCTTCATATTGAAACACGGGAATTAAATAATTCCTAAATGGGGTAGAACAAAATAATTTGTCAGCTTTGTAACACTAAGAGGGTTGAAGATTAAAAACACTTTAATAAAATGTCTCATGTACATCAATATTAAATTACAATTTCAAAATATTTCTTACAATAATGATCTTCCTAACCTATTACCTCTTCAAAATCATGATGATTTAGGAATGTTTTTATACAATTTTTAAAGAAAATCAAATATTTTTTTTGAGATATTCTTAAAATCTAATAAAACAAAGTTGGTGTAAATAAATAAATCTAATAAAACAAAAGTGATGTAAATAAATATTATTCTTTATGTCAAAATTTTATATGATTTACTATATTGAAATTTTGAAATGAACTAGGTTGAAATTTTGAAAAAAATTTAACAATTTAAATTGAAAAAAATAATGTTTTTGAAAATGTATAATAATAAATTTAAAAATATATGAATTTGTTTTTTTTATATATGAAATTAAAATGATATATATAATAACAATAATCTAATTTTTTTAAACTTAAAAAAAAAATTAACATTAACAATATTATAATTTGTTTTTAATTAAAAAAAATAAAAAGAATGAAAAAATTTGACTTTTATTTATAGTGTGGTGTAAAGGGATTTTGGCTTTATAGTTTGCTCTAAAGGGATTTTGGCTTTGAGATGAGATTGATTTTTATTCTTTTCATTTAAATTTAAATTTTACTTTATATTTTTAAATTTAAAATTAATTTTGAATATTATAAGAAAATTAATTCTAGTTATTTATATAATTTTTAAAAATGTGTTTTTTTCAAATAAATCTAGAAAAAACTTGTTAATCTAAACATCAATACATATTTAATATTCTATTCACCAATTTTACCTAATAAAAAGTTGTAAACTAATATTGTCAAATTTATGTATTTTTAATGTGCAAGTTACACATATAATACAATATATATATGGACATGATATGGAACAAAGGTACAATTTGAGTGGACGTAACTATTAAATACATGTGTTTTTTTTAAATGTGGAGAGAGGTAGGGTATATACACCTTTGTAGAATTTAGCACTTAAAATGGTAGACATACGAGGTCCTTTATCTTACAAAAAAGAGGATCTCATATACCAAATAGGTTTAGTTTTGTTGTAACTTTAAAAAAAAAATATTATTATTACAAACAACTTATTTTTTAAAAAATATATAATAAACCAATAACAATTATAAAAAATGATAAATTATGATATAATATATTGAAAATAAATAAAAATGATAAATTATAATATAATATATTGAAACTAATGTTTATAATAAAATTGAGAAAATTAAATCACATTATTTAAAAAAATTATATTTTAAAATCAATTCAATTGATGAATTGACAATTTTTTTATATAATTAATAGGTTTAAAATTAATATTGTGAAATAAAAACATCTTAATAAATTGAATAAAAATTAACATGAAAGAAATGAAAATGTAATTAAAAAATAATCATTAGGTAGGAAATAAAAACCAAAGCTAGCTGGACATGACACATAGTACTCACCCAGTTTTTTTCTCTTACTTAAGTAAGTTACACCCAATTGATTATTATAATACATATATTAGCTTGATAACAAAACAATTATTTGTAAAAAAGATATTAATATTAAATATACGGAAATTTGTACAAAATCAACCTTTTTGAATATACGGAAATTGATTTTATAATAGTAATATAAACAAATATTTCTTTAAAAACAATATTCAATTCTTATATATTTAAGACCATTGCAAAAGAGAACATCTCCACCTTAAATATTTAAACTATATTAAAATGAATTTTAAATTTATTTTTATTTTACAAAATAAATAATAAATAATTACAATTCCAAAAATAACTTCCATTCAATATACATTCTTCGATTTAATGTAAATTCTTATTTAAAATCTTTCAAAATCAATGTTTTTGGAATTCTTTTAGACTACAACATTTGCCACAAATAAGCAACATGTGAACTTATCCAATTAGGTGTAGGTGTAAAGATCAAAGTGTTTGCGAAAGGTTGAATTTATCTATCAAAACATAGAAAACATATGTTATTAGTCCTTGCCCTCTGGCTGGCAGGGACTCTATGAAAGGGCTTGTCACCGGTTCAATTAGTCTTCATGAATAGCAAAGATACGTATTTTAGATTTAGCTTAAGTTTTGGTTGACATATTATGAGCCACCGTTTTTATTACCAATCAATATCTATTGCACTTATGACATGCTATGAACAACAGTTTCTATTACCAATCAATATTCATTACACTTTTTCTTAGCCAATCACCAATTTATTTCTCTTATTTGGCCTCATCTCGAGGAAGAGTACCATCTTCGGTTTAAAAACTTAGGTTAGTGTCAAGAGGAAGAGTACCATTTTCGGTTTAAAAACATAGGTTAATGTCAAGATTGTGTACTATTTTTCTTTGTAAAGAAATAATACTATTTGAGGTGCTCTTCTCCGCTCAACATTAGTTTTAAACATTTAATGTTTGTTTCATTGTTGTATGTACCATTTTTTATTTTTGTGATGGCCTAGCACCCATCGCCCTCTTGGTACCAGGGCATTTGCTACATGCCATTGCCCTTGTAATCTTCCTCCCTTTTGGTACACAACATTTGCTATGTGCCCTTACCCTTGTAATCTTCCTCCCTCCTAGTACACAACATCTGCAACATCTGCAACGTGCCCTTTATGTGCCCTTTCTGTTGTAATCTTCCTCACTTGTTTGCATGTTTTCTTTGTTATAGACTTCAATTTCAATTTAGATGTGGATGCCCTCGTGATGTCTACAACCTTGGTCTCTGCTTCAAAAACAATTTGCTTTCATGATCTCTACAACCCTGGTCTCTTCTTCAAAACAAATTTGCTTACCAGAATCCTGCTCTAAAGTCAAGTTCAAGCAGTTGTGGAATGTGTTCGGCAAGGGTACTATGCAGCTTTTCCTCTTTCCCCGTTGCCCCTCTTCCAGAGCTAAATCAATTTCACATTCAACTCAATAGACTTGTCTTCAAATATAGAAGGCACAATCTCGATCTCCAGGAAAATTCAAATGCAAATGGAACTATATATAGCAAAATCTATATGTGAAAATTGGACTATATCTTTATCTCCAATATTGAATTTAGTTTCAATACCAAAAGAATGATACCAGGACGTAGTCTTAGTTCCACGCACTGTATTCGGAGGACAGAAACGCAGCTACACACGGCTTGCTCCATGTAGGTCCACATTCTAGCAAAATTTCAACACAACAGTCTCAGTAGTTTGCAGCTCCATGCACTTCAAGAGTATGCATATCCATGGTCTTTGCAATGTCCATGGTCTACAATAGTTGAACGCTCCATGCACATCATTTCAATGCACAACAAAGCATCAATAACACAAATTATTCAAAATGTGATGTGCAACAATACATAATAATAATGCTCGTACCGAAAGGGAGTTTGTGCGTGCCTATTACATTGGGAAAGCCAGTTCTATTTACGCAGAGCCTATTCTTCATGCAGTCCAGTTCTATTAACGCAAAGTCTATTCTTCCTAAGGAAAATATTGTATAGTAGGTTAGTGATTTGAGTGATGCAAAAGCATGGAATAGCATTGTAAAAGCATGAAAGAGGTGACGACATATGATCTTATTAGTGAAAATATTAAGCTGAAATATGTAGAGTGGAAATTTAGAAGAAATTACCTTAGCAAAGTGAATCTTGAAGCCAAAGCACCGTATGAGATTTAACAAAATTACACTCCACGCTCACGAGCTTAAGCGAAAATTAACGCTTGTAATTGCGGCAGCAATTCTCTACAAAGTCGGGAAGATTATCTTGAATTGGAAGTGTTTCATTTAGTATTCAACTTGAGTTGGGGGCACATCCAAGTGCATTGTCCAAATGTGAGCCAAATCAGGTTTGTTGGTCTATTTTGGACGATTTTGTCCCAATTGGAAACTTCGGTCTTAAATTAGCACCATTTCTTCGGAAATGGAACAAACTATCAACTTGAAATGGTATATACATGCTCCCTAGGTTTGCAATGGTATATACATGCTCATAACCTTGCTACCATTTTCCAGCCTAACATTCAGGTAGATCCTAACCGACGGTGAATTCATGAGACTTGAGAGACATGCCTATGCGTGTCTTTTTCTTCATCAGCTTGTAAATCAGCATAGAAATCTCACAAACATGAAGAATATTTACCATGAGATATAGAACCATGACCCATTAATCCCCAAATACTAGAAACATCAGTGCTAGGACAAGAGTTGTTACAGTTAGCGCTTGATAGGTATGTTTGCAAAATTTCCTGCAGAAAATATGTATCCCTCCCTTCACACAAAAGTTCATGATTTTTATGGACGTGTGGAGCAATGACCTCCATTGATAGCCATGGACGTGTGGAGTAATGGCCTCCACCGATATCCACAAGGACCCATTTAACAAGCCCTTTCTTAACATGCATGCACAAACTGGATGGCATAAACGTGGCAGTGTTGGTTTATAATGTCTAGGTTTATCTCATGACTTAGGTTATACACACTCCAATGCACTTCGATGAAATCCCATGTTGGTAACAAAATATAAACTGTTACATTACCCCCACAATTTACTTTAATTGACTAATCTATTATAGCAATACAAACAACTACTTTACATTACTCTAAATTTTTGTTTAATTAATGCTCCCAATGTGCTAGTATCTACCTAATTATTTTGAAAAGCCATAGATACATATAGAAAATAAAGTTCAAGACAAAACCACTCTTTTTTGTTTGCGTGAATTAGGTAGGATCAAATTTGTTTAAAATACTTAATCATGATTCAATTTTTATTCATAAAATTTACTTATCAATTTTTATTCAAAATTTACTCTTCACAATCGACAATATAAAAAAATTCTATAGGTTGCAAGAAAAAGGATCCACGTAAGTAATTGCCATGATTTTAGACATATTTCCATTTCAACCAGTCAATAAATGCATATTTCTTAAACGATAGCAAATCGCGAGTGAAGAGATGCATCATCAAATCATAAAAATTGAAATCTCAGTGTTGTAGGTAACTCTCGCTAAACCGTTTATGAGTTGAAAGAAAGAGGATTGTTCAAATATTTGGTGGCATATAGTCTTAGAGAATGATATTACTAACAGATTTTATTGTGATTTCAAACATGTCCTCAAAGACTAGGAAGTAAAAGTTGACTTGGTCCAGTCCTACATACAGTGTTATACCACATGTAGGAGCATTATGGTAATGATTGCATTACTAGTGATTTTCTAGAAAAAAAATTAATAACTTTAATTCTAACTTTGGGTCATTTATTTTTGAATAACTAGGGATATCTTAGATTGTTTCTTACTTATCCATCCCAAACGAATCGATCTTCATATACAATAAAACAAAAATTTCATATGTTCTTTCCACAAATAATACAAAGAGCCCATAATCCTGTTCTATTTGTCGCACGATTATTTTGGAAAAAATCTGTTACTTCGTGTTTAATCTTGTTTCATGGATATGCACTAATTGTAATTTACTTGAAAACGTTGAAGTTGAAAATGTTCTATAAATTTAAAAACGTGTCTACAACTTATGTGTATTGACAACTTTTACTTGTTAAAAGCTATATAAGAAAACAAATTTTGAAGGCGTAACTGGTAAACTATGCTGTATTGTAGTGACGAGGTGTTCTATGATATATACTGAAGTTTATCAATATATACTTGGTGTTCTATTAACAATATATACTGATATTGTTCTTAATCTATTGCATGGTGGCAAAGGTATTCTCAGTCAATGCGTTCATTCTATGCATTTATTTTAGCTACTTGATTCATGGTTGACACCACTCGTCCATAGTTCTTCTACTATTAACGTTTTAAGCTCAATTTTTTTACACCTTGGCAGGGACTTGCTGCTTCGCAGCCTCCCTTGTCAAGAAAACAAATGTGAAAAGTTAAGCAATTAATTGCAAATTTTTTTTTCACAACATTCAAGCAATCATGAACATATGTATTTAAATATAGAAGCGTATGTTATTAAGAAAACAGATACTAAGAGGAGGATCCCATACGCATGATAAAAAATCAAAAGACGGTAAGGTTTGGTGAGTACGTATTGTCAAAGGAAACCATGGGCAAAGCAATAAGGAGTTGGCTTAACTTAGACTTCTTAATTTGTAGATTGAAAGGGTGGGTGGAATTTGACCTTGAAAACTTGCCCAAGACTGTTTTTCTTCTTTCTTTGTAGTTGTAATAACAAAAAAATATTAATGTGATAGAGTAAAAAGAACTCACTTTTCAAATTTTAATATTGTTTTTAATTCAGTCCCTTGTAATCTTCCTCCCTCCTGGTACACAACATCTGCAACATCTGCAACGTGCCCTTTATGTGCCCTTTCTGTTGTAATCTTCCTCACTTGTTTGCATGTTTTCTTTGATATAGACTTCAATTTCAATTTAGATGTGGACACCCTCGTGATGTCTACATCCTTGGTCTCTGCTTCAAAACCAATTTGCTTTCATGATCTCTACAACCTTGGTCTCTTCTTCAAAACAAATTTGCTTACCAGAATCCTGCTCTAAAGTCAAGTTCAAGTAGTTGTGGAATGTGTTCGGCAAGAGTACTATGCAGCTTTTCCTCTTTCCCCGTCACCCCTCTTCCAGAGCTAAATCAATTTCACATTCAACTCAACAGACTTGTCTTCAAATATAGAAGGCACAATCTTGATCTCCAGGAAAATTCAAATGCAAATGGAACTATATATACGAAAATCTATATGTGAAAATTGGACTATATCTTTATCTCCAATATTGAATTTAGTTTCAATACCAAAACAATGATACTAGGACGTAGTCTTAGTTCCACGCACTGTATTCGGAGGACAGAAACACAGCTACACACGGCTTGCTCCATGTAGGTCCATATTCTAGCAAAATTTCAACACAACAGTCTCAGTAGTATGCAGCTCCATGCACTTCAAGAGTATGCATATCCATGGTCTTTGCAATCTCCATGGTCTACAATAGTTGAACGCTCCATGCACATCATTTCAATGCACAACAAAGCATCAATAACACAAGTTATTCAAAATGTGATGTGCAACAATACATAATAATAATGCTCATACCGGAAGGGAGTTCATGCGTTCCTATTACATTGGGCAAGCCAGTTCTATTTACGCAGAGCCTATTCTTCATGCAGGCCAGTTCTATTAACGCAAAGTCTATTCTTCCTAAGGAAAATATTGTATAGCAGGTTAGTGATTTGAGTGATGCAAAAGCATGGAATAGCATTGTAAAAGCATGAAAGAGGTGACGACATGTGATCTTATTAGTGAAAATATTAAGCTGAAATATGTAGAGTGGAAATTTAGAAGAAATTACCTTAGCAAAGTGAATCTTGAAGCCAAAGCATCGTATGAGATTTAACAAAACTACACTCCAAGCTCACGAGCTTAAGCGAAAATTCACGCTTGCAATTGCGGCAGCAATTCTCTACAAAGTCGGGAAGATTATCTTGAATTGGAAGTGTTTCATTTAGTATTCAACTTGAGTTGGGGCACGTCCAAGTGCATTGTCCAAATGTGAGCCAAATCAGTTTTGTTGGTCTATTCTAGACGATTTTGTCCCGATTGGAAACTTCGGTCTTAAATTAGCACCATTTCTTCGGCAATGGAACAAAATATAAACTTGAAATGGTATATACATGCTCCCTAGGTTTGTAATGCTATATACATGCTCATAACCTTGCTACCATTTTGCAGCCTGACATTCAGGTAGATCCTAACCGGTGGTGAATTCATGAGACTTGAGAGACATGCCTGTGCGTGTCTTTTTCTTCATCAGCTTGTAAATCAGCATAGAAATCTCACAAACGTGAAGAATATTTACCATGAGATATATAACCATGACCCATTAATCCCCAAATACCAAAAACATCAGTGCTAGGACAAGAGTTGTTGCAGTCAGCGCTTGGCAGGTCTGTTTGCAAAATTTCCTGCAGAAAATATGTATCCCTCCCTTCACACAAAAGATCATGATTTTTATGGACGTGTGGAGCAATGAACTCCACTGATAGCCATGGACGTGTGGAGCAATGGCCTCCATCGATAGCCATAAGGGCCCATTTAACAAGCCCTTTCTTAGCATGCATGCACAAACTGCATGGCATAAACATGGCAGTGTTGGTTTATAATGTCTAGGTTTATCTCATGACTCAGGTTATACACACTCCAATGCACTTCGATGAAATCCCATGTTGGTAACAAAATATAAACTGTTACATTACCCCCACAATTTACTTTAATTGGCTAATCTATTATAGCAATACAAATGACTACTTTACATTACTCTAAATTTTAGTTTAATTAATGCTCCCAATGTGCTAGTATCTACCTAATTATTTTGAAAAGCCATAGATACATATAGAAAATAAAGTTCAAGACAAAACCACTCTTTTTTGTTTGCCTGAATTAGGTAGGATCAAATTTGTTTAAAATACTTAATCATGATTCAATTTTTATTCGTAAAATTTACTTATCAATTTTTATTCAAAATTTTCTCTTCACAATCGACAATATAAAAAAATTCTACAGGTTGCAAGAAAAAGGATCCACGCAAGGAATTGCCATGATTTTGGACATATTTCCATTTCAACCAGTCAATAAATGCATATTTCTTAAACGATAGCGAATTGCGAGTGAAGAGATGCATCATCAAATCATAAAAAATGAAATCTCAGTTGTTGTAGGTAACTCTCGCTAAACAGTTTATCAGTTGAAAGAAAGAGGATTGTTCAAAGGAAGAGGATTGTTCAAATATTCGGTGGCATATAGTCTTAGAGAATGATATTACTAACAGATTTTATTGTGATTTCAAACATGTCCTCAAATCCTGGGAAGTAAAAGTTGACTTGGTCCAGTCCTACATACAGTGCTATACCACATGTAGGAGCATTATGGTAATGATTGCATTACTAGTGATTTTCTAGAAAAAAAATTAATAACGTTAATTCTAACTTTGGGTCATTTATTTTTGAATAACTAGGGATATCTGAGATTGTTTCTTACTTATCCACCCCAAACGAATCAATCTTCGTATACAATAAAACAAAAATTTCATATGTTCTTTCTACAAATAATAAAAAGAGCCCATAATCCTATTCTATTTGTCTCATGATTATTTTGGAAAAAATTTGTTACTTCATGTTTAATCTTGTTTCATGGATATGCACTAATTGTAATTTACTTGAAAACATTGAAGTTGAAAATGTTCTATAGATTTTAAAAACTTGTCTGCAACTTATGTGTATTGACAACTTTTACTTGCTAAAAGCTATATAAGAAAACAAATTTTGAAGGCGTAACTGGTAAACTATGCTGTATTGTAGTGACGAGGTGTTCTATGATATATACTGAAGTTTATCGATATATACTTGGTGTTCTATTAACAATATATACTGATATTGTTCTTAATCTATTGCATGGTGGCAAAGGTCTTCTCAGTCAATGCGTTCATTCTATGCATTTATTTTAGCTACTTGATTCATGGTTGACACCACTCGTCCATAGTTCTTCTACTATTAACGTTTTAAGCTCAATTTTTTTACACCTTGGCAGGGACTTGCTGCTTCGCAGCCTCCCTTGTCAAGAAAACAAATGTGAAAAGTTAAGCAATTAATTGCAAATTTTTTTTTCACAACATTCAAGCAATCATGAACATATGTATTTAAATATAGAAGCGTATGTTATTAAGAAAACAGATACTAAGAGGAGGATCCCATACGCATGATAAAAAATCAAAAGACGGTAAGGTTTGGTGAGTACGTATTGTCAAAGGAAACCATGGGCAAAGCAATAAGGAGTTGGCTTAACTTAGACTTCTTAATTTGTACTTGGTTTAACTTAGACTTCTGAATTTGTAGATTGAAAGGGTGGGTGGAATTTGACCTTGAAAACTTGCCCAAGACTGTTTTTCTTCTTTCTTTGTAGTTGTAATAACAAAACGATATTAATGTGATAGAGTAAAAAGAACTCACTTTTCAAATTTTAATATTGTTTTTAATTCAGTCCACTTGACAATCAAATATATTAGTTTTTTTTTGGTTTTTATAGATTTTTGTTTGAGTTTCAATATTAAGAAAATCAAACATAAGGGTGTTGTTGATTTTGTTTGAGTTATATTTTTGAGACCATCAATAAATATATGATTAGTATATAGTATTATAGAATTTTAAACCATTTTATTTTGATAAAGATAATGAATCAAGTTCATGTTGTTTATGTTTATTTTTATACCTATTATAGGTGTCATATAGAAGAGATCTCACTTTTCAATTTACTCATATTATTGCTCCATAGTGTCTTATTTTATACCAGTAGCTTGATTTGTTTTAAGAGAGCCCTTTAGTAATACTAATACTAACTTATGTACCTTGTGCTTTTCAAGTTATGTTTTCATTAGAACCATTTTCCTTTTTGTTTCCTTTAACTTCCTTGCATTGTTAAGATCCCAATACCTTTTCCATGGTTTTCATCTCTTCATGGCCAAAAATACACTTTCACGACAATAGTCACAATGCCTATTGCATCTTCAAATTTCTCTTCTCATCTTAGAATGTTTGCATTTAGTATATCTGTTTGGGTGGCCATGGGAAGGTGCCATCCTTCCATTTGAATGTTTTTCCAATAGGGGTTTTCACTTGATTTCCTTTTTCACTCGGACTAGATACTTGAGACTAGATAGTTATGCTAGGCAAGGGGATACTAGAATACAAACCATTCTATTCTGCGAAGACTCTTAAAGTATTGACTTCATAAGTAACAACTAAAGTGCCACACAAAGAAAATAATTAAAGCTCAAGCAACAAAATTGTATGAAAAATTCCAGAGAGATTTCCCTTCCAATTTTCACCTTTGCAATCAAAGAGATGGTGAGGGGGACTTCTTGAACTCAACACCCCAAAATTAAAGCACCAAGATACGAACTAGAGACATATGAGGAGGAGACAATGAAATTTCCCCTAGTTTTTACAAAGGAGTGCTAAATGCAAGATCCCAATGAACTGAATTCCTCAAAAGAATCCACGAAGTGTATCAACAGAATAACAATAGATGTTTATTGAATGGTGATGGGCAAAATTTATCCCACACACATCAAGAAAACACTTATTTTAAGATGACACATCATTTTCTCCTAAAGTATAGTCTAGAATGCACTCATTGCAGATGTCATTCCAACCATTGTGTTTACTTTATTTCGACCACTATGTTTGTTGTAAGGTCTACCATGTAGGATATAAATGTGTTCAAAATACAATTAGCTAATTCATTTGCGATGAAGGATTTGGGTGCTGCAAAGAAAATCCTTCATATGAGAATAACAATAGACAATAAAGATTGCTAATTGACATTGTCTCAGGATGAGTACATAGAGAAGGAGTTTGAAATATTTATAATGAAGGATGAAGATGTTGGAACAAAATGTTTTGGTGTTTCATCACACCTCTAGATCTTCTAGAGACAATCATTCATTAGATGATATTCGACTAGTGGAGTACTCAACTAGAGACCCGATTAGGAAAGTCAGAGGAATAACTGAACAATCGGTTGAAAAAATGAATGGATGGTCGTAAGACCATGGTCAACGCAACTACAATTGTTGACTACACTTTGGGGCATTGTATATTTTGTGGAAACTGTTAGAACCAACGACCCCTATTTGTTGACTATGTCTTCCTCACTTCTAGGGAGTTTGTTAGATATGGAGACTATAAAAGGATGACCCTATCGGTTGTGTCATAAGTATGTCTAACTATGTGCAATATGCATTGTGATGTTTTGATCATAATGCAATGTTCTTAAGTTCTATAACGGTGTCTTCACACACCACATTTTTTCTTGGAATATTGTTCCCTTTTGTCATTTTATTTTCTATTCTATAATTCAAGGTAATGAAGTTCCCCAACATGGTATTAGAGAAATTGGTTTTGAATTAGCCTTGTTGTCTATAGATCTTTCTGAGTCAAATATAGGGTTGATTGAATATGGGATGAAGATTCGTTGTCTCTTACCTCTTCTTGAAATTTGATCTGATTTGTTAAGATCAGAATGATGACTTACAATATAGAACTTGTTTTTATTAATGGACATAATTATGCAATATGGGTGATAGACATGGAGACCTTGTTGAAGAGAAACATGCTATGGTAGTACATAAAGACTTCTACTGCTAATCCGATAGATTTTGATGCTAATTTTATCATTGATGTCAAAAGGATGAAGTTGTGGGTGTCATCATAAGAGTAATCAAATGGATAGTAAACATAAAAAATAACCAAGTATTAAATAAGCCACAACAACATAGACATCAACTACTGCATACATCTATCAAAAGGAACAGTTAGGACACATCAATAAAGACACAAATACCCATGTACCACCAGGGCAATATACCAGCCAAATAGCCCAAAGAGACAAGAATCAGACAGAAGCCCTACCCCAGAAACCTGCAAACAAAAACCTAACAAAAAAGACGAAAAATTCCCACTTTTTAACTCATGGTTGGTACTAAACCTCGGTTGAGGGTGGACTTCATGTGGGGTTTGCAGTAATCAAGCCCATAAAACCCTAAGCAGGGTAAACCGCAAGACCCCTGACTAGTAAATAAAAGAGAGGGCCAGAGAAAACAATATAGAGGTACCTGGAGTTAGATAACACCTGATAGCAGAGCCGTGATAAAAAACCGACACAGAGTTCCGGAATTAGTGGCTTCAGCAATACACCAGTGGGCATAATGAAAATAATCACGTCTTTGCAACGCACATTCCGTTCCCTGAGCAAAGCCATTTGTTCTGTGAATCTAAATTACATCAAGGGTTCAAAATCAACAACACCCGTCAACTCCGGCTCTATCGAACGTTCTAAAGCGATCGGGTTGATCCAATGACTAGGGTCAAAACCCTTACTGACACAATCAAACATTCACCCGACAACAACCGAAAATACATGACCCAACACTCAGAGTCAGACAAACCTCGTAAAATCATGAACAGGAACAGAGTCAACCCCAGATAAATAAGCACCCTCCATAACAGGGCTGCACCACATAAACACACCCAGTAAACAAGAAACGCTAGGAATGAAAAAACCCACTGCAACGCTCCTTCCAGTTGCCCACGCAAAACACACCAGAGACCATAGGTACAGGGGCCGTGGGTGGCCAAGACCATAGAATCCGCAGAAACCCTAGCGCAACGTAGAGCCATTGTCCAACGCTTACTGACCTCAATTTCCAAAAACTTTACATCAGAAGCACGTCGTTCCAATGCACATTCTGTTCCCCGAGCAGAGCCATCATGTATTTCTAGCAGGCACAGTGAAAAGAAGCACGCCGTTCCAACGCACATTTCGTTCCCCGAGGAGAGCCGTTCGTTTTATCAACCCATATTACATCAAGGGTTCAAAATCAACAGCACTCGTCAACCCCGGCTCTACCGAAGGTTCCAAAGTGGTCAGGTTGTTCCAATGACCGGGGTCAAAACCCTCATCGACATAATCATACATTCGCCTGACAACAACTGCAAATACATGACCGAGCACTCAGAGTCAGACAACCCCCACCCTCCATAACAGGGCTGCACCACATAAACACACCCAATAAACAGGTGGCGCTAGGAATTAAAAAACCCACTGCAACCCTCCTTCGAGTCGCCTGGACGCAAAACACACCAGAGACCATAGGTTCAGGGGCTATGGGTGGCCAGGACCAAAGAAACTGCAGAAACCCTAGCGCACCGCAGAAACCCTAGCGCCATCTTGTGCCCTTCAGAAACCCATGAGATTATATCCAAATCCTTGGTACCCTATACCAAGAAATCCCTCTGACCCATTGAAGCATATGATTTTATAAGGGAAACAAAAACTGACAAGAAAAATGTCGTCCCCATCCAAATAAGACTGCTTGCAAATAATGTTTCACCAACCTACTAGTTCCCTAGGTTGAGGCACATACATGAATTTTGTAATAAGGGAGCTATAAAATCCAAAGGGACCCTAGTTTACCATATTCACATTAAAATGGATCACATATATAACAAAATGTTAAGAAATAAGGTGTCATTAGCTCATGAAGACAATTGGAAGCTTGTGGAGTCTTTGGGTGACTAGATTCCCCACACACTTAGCATGCCCTTCATCCAATATTGGAATTGAGTTTTTAGTTTTTATCAAATAAAAATGTGTTACCATGTGGAATTGAGTTTAAAAGGTAGAGATATTTATGTCATAGAAAAAAAAGACATTTATCTTTTTACATAAACAAAAGTTTCAATATACAATGATCTTTATGCCACTATTTCATGATGTAGATTTACATATATAAATTTAAGGATATATTGTGTATTCGAGGTGGTGAAATTTTTTTATTTAATAAACACTATAATAATAATGGCTTTATTCAAACATAAAATTTAATATCTTAATATTTCATATTTTAATATAAATTTATATTAAAAAATTTAAAATTCAAACTCTACTCCAAATGATAATACATGCAGATTTGATAGAAATTAAATGCTTCATCAAAAACTTTGGTTTAATTTTTTTGTAAATATTTAAATTTACAAAGTTAAGTTTTCTATTGAACCTCTTGCCTCGCTGCGCATATACATATATTTTTTTAATAAACAAGTTTTTTCTTATTTAATAAAATGTAAAGTGCTCATTCCTTCTTACGCCTCTTTATTAATCATATCTCTTTCACTCATAATGTAAAGTATACCTCCAATGTGTCCTCCTTACATAGTTTATATATGTGCCAACCATAAGGTAAAATGAGCCTTTCTTTTTTTACCAATTTACTAACCTTATTTACATAATTATATTTTCATATCCTTTAATTACATTATATGGACTTGTCCCTTGAATATCCCTTAATTGCATTATAAGGACAAGTCCATATACTATGAAGTAGTTTATACAAGTATATTAACTTTATACTTCTTACTTTTTTCTTTTTTTGTTGTTGTATGTCTTCCTTTTATAATGCTATCTTGTAATTTATGCATTGAGTATAAATATAAGGTATGTCATTTTTACGAAGTCATAAATAAGGGTGTATTGAGTATAAAGGTAAGATAAGTCATTTTTACAAACAAGTGTTGTTGTAGGGCAACTTAGTTCTTGTCTAAATAAAAAAAGATAAAACTAAATTGCTTTATTTTTGGAATGTTAATTGTAGTTATGTTTTGGCATTGACATTCATCTAATACTCATTATAAAATTCGTTGTGAAGTAAGGATCCAATATAAGTAAATGTAAATTTAGAAATACAAATTTTTAAAAATTGAAGTTGTTAACATGTAATTATATAATAGTATAATCATTAAAAACTTAATATTCTCTTTTATTGATATATTTCTCATTAATTTATTTAACTTGAATTAATAAAATAATAAGTATCTAATAATGTATAATATATTTCTCATTAACTTGAATTAATAAAATAATAAGTATCCAATAATGTATAATATATTTCTCATTAACTTGAATTAATACAAATACCAACAGCTTCCCTCTTTGTGTAAACCTCCCACACGACATCTCATCCCATTGGTTGAGGAAAAAATTACATCACCGTCAATATAGATGGCTGAGTTGCATAACTTCCACACATCCATAGTTTCGTAGATGTCGAACAGAACACTAAGAGATTTCTTCCAGAACACACGACACAATGCTTCCGATCCAGCCTAAGTAGAGAACACTACAAGTCTCTAATTAATTATCAACGATAACACAGAGAAATTAACAACATTGAAATGATAACACAGAGAAGAGAGAAAGACTGGAATGAATTATCAACGATTCATTGAGAGAATGTCAAAGATATATATCCACACTAATACCTAATTTCATCGACTTCATGCACTAATCTCTCTGGGATAGATTTAATTCATCCCTCGAATACTATGGGGCAAGTAGGGTGTGATAAATATTTTCTTGGGATGCATAGGCAATCCAAGGGAAAGAGCTTATAGATAGCTTGAAGAGACACAACCCCGTCTTAAAAAAGAGTGAAGGAGTTGAATTACTTGTAAGGGAGATGACGATAATAATGGTTATAATGAATATTCATGCATGGATTCTGCTTCTGCTCATGGCATTGAGCTGCAATAAGAGTTTATACTCTTCTAAGGAAGCCACAACACCCACGGGTAAGAGCATGGGATCATATTGAAATCGTGTGTTTTAATATATTTGATGATATGATATGATATGATTGAATTAATGGTTTGTGTGGGATTGTGATGATTTGTAAAGTTTCCATTTAAGTTTATGACTGTGGATGGTGAGAGCGCAACTGCTAGAAAATATGATTACATTGTAGCTGGTGGAGGAACGATCAACTGCCCCTTGGTCGCAACACTGTCTACCAAGTATTTAGTTTTGGTAGTGGAGAGGGGAGGATCTCCTTATGGAAATCGCTACATCAAGAACGTTGATGATTTTGGAGAGGTATTGGGTGATACCGAGAAGTACACTTCTGTAGCGCGTACGTTTGTTTCAGAGGATGGAGTGAGTTACGTTAGGGCTAGAGTTATGGGAGGTAGAACTGCTATCAACGTCAGCTTCTATAGTAGATCTATATTGCTCGTTTTCATTGATACGACTGTGTTCGGCTTCGTATATTTTGAGAAAATAACGTGCTCCAATGAGTTTGTTGTTTTAGTGGGAAGGATTGAATTTCGTACCCACTTCACATTCTCCCTTCTATCTCGCAAGCACTGACATACTTAGGCGTTTATCATTGAAGCTCTTGCTCTCCGATCATATTCCCAAAGCGAGGAAAATGAAACACTGAAGAGAACTTCGATATGTTTCAAAAATGAGAGAAATTTGTGTGTAGATAATATAAGTTTATATGATGAAAGAAAATCTAGGAAAATAAGTGAAAATAAGTTACATTAAACTTCTAAATTGCCACATAAGTGAAAATAAGTTTCCTCTAAAATGCTTTTGTACATAAAGTTTTTAAATTTGAAAATATTCGGTGAATAAGTTTATGTTTTTTCCCCGATCCTTTGAATGCCAACGGAATCTTACAAAGAAAAAAAGTCCAAAAATACAAGGAGCATAGTTATAGGAGTTTTCCAAGTTTCAGGTAGCTTTAGAGAACGTCAAAACCCCTAGACGTTGAGGAATTATACCTTTGAAACTAAGACCTGACCTAGACATGGAGAGACTATACCTTTGAAATTGAAACTTGAACTATGCGAGATAGCAAAATTTATGCACATAATAATTTGCACAATTAACACCATTGTTCCTGTCTACCATTCACGTGGGTCCTCTTATAATTTGATGTATTGAAGATCATTGAATGGTCAAATAAGGTTGACATGTGAAGAAAATGTTTTGTTTCAAGTATTTAATATCCCAAGTCAATCTTCGTATTGAATATCGATAGTATATAGTCAGGCTGTCCATTAGTAGCTTGTTGTCCAATTTTCATGACTTGATGGATGCATAAGCCAAACCCCTTTTGCACACATATTGTAGCTCAGGGGGCACAAGTTTTGATAGAAGTAACAATTCCATTGAATTTCTTTTACCTTTCCTCTTCACTACACGTAAAGTTAAATACGTGATGACATTCGCTCCTGGAGGATCCCAAAACTATCACAATAGAATGTGAAGGCCCTCTGAGTCGTAAGCTTTGATATATGAAACTGAAAATTACAAAACTGTTCAAACACATTAACAAAATTTTAAAGCAAATCAATACCTTTTTAAAATCTTATAAACTAAAATTGATATCACTAAACTTCAATCATTATTATATATAACTATATATATATAGTTTACATTATGATTAAGCTCAATATAAATTTTTATTACTATAAATTGATTTAAAAATTATTATTCTAACTTTTATATGTCTTTTTGCTTGCACTAGCTAGAAAACTTGTACATAATTAATATGAAAACTTTTACATAATTGTGTCTATTTGCTTGCACACATTAACCAAAGAACCAAAAAAGCTAGCTAGAAAACTTGTACATAATTAATATGAAAACTTGTACATAATTGTGTCCATGTTTTTCACATGTCATGATGGTATTCTTTGAATATGCATACCATACATTTATTTTAACATTATTAAGATGATGGTAATATTTGAATATGGAGAGTATGCATGGATTTTAGGTAATTACTTTTTATTCGTCTGGACCACCATTACATCAAATGTAGTATATGCTTCGGCTTGTTAGAGCACCTAACTTCCTTAATCGTATCGTAACTTCCTTAATCATATTGTATTGTCGAGATGTTAAGGAGAGAATTAGGAGCTCATAATCCTTCTTTCTATCAAGAGGATTAGAGTTTCTTTTTCCTTTTTGATGTCTTATGTAGTAAACATTTTTTAGCAGTTTGTAAAGGATTACAATCGTAATAAAATTTCAATTTATTCTCGCTCATTGTTTACGACATCAATTCGTATACACATGCTGGCAAACAAACGCCTACAAATATGGCATTACAGAACTTTGTTGGATGAATTGAATGACTATTACATAGAAAATGCATTAATATCTTGAAGACGAGCTCAAAAATCTATAATAGCCAGATTAAAAATATCATTTCATCTAAATTTAAAGAGAAATTGTGATGTGAGAAAAAATTAGATCATACTAGAAAATTAAGATACTAGAAGAAAGTGATTAAACATAATGTAAAATATAAAAAAATATCTCACTTTTATTAGCATAAAGAAGAAAATCAACATTGTTAAAATAAAAACTAATTCTCATGAGCTTCATATTGAAACCCGGGAATTAAATAATTCCTAAATGGGGTAGAACAAAATAATTTGTCATAATTTGTCATGGGGTTGAAAATTAAAAACACTTTAATAAAATGTCTTATGTACATCAATATTAAATTACAATTTCAAAATATCAATATTAAATTACAATTTCAAAATATTTCTTACAATAATGATCTTCCTAACCTATTACCTTTTCAAAATCATAATGATTTAAAAATGCTTTTATACATTTTTAAAGCAAATCAAATATTTTTTTGAGATCATTCTTAAAATCTAATAAAACAAAGTTGGTGTAAATAAATAAATCTAATAAAACAAAAGTGATGTAAATAAATATTGTTTTTTATGTCAAAATTTTATATGATTTACTATATTGAAATTTTGAAATGAACTAGGTTGAAATTTTGAAATGATCCTTTTTTGAGTGGATAGTTATTTGTAATAATCATCATCATCAACTTATTTATGAGTGGGCAAAGAATCAACATTATGTAATCACAACTATGGATTGAGTTAATTATGCTTAGAGATGTGGATTGAGTTAATTATGCTTAGAGATGTGGAAAACGATAGAGAGCTAATTATATTGGAGTTTAAAAGAAAAGAGCTCAATTTATTTAAAAACATAAAGTTTTTAAAAGAAATTTTAATTTAATAAAAAAAATACAGTATATAAATAAAATAAAAATTTAACAATTTAAATTGAAAAAAATAATGTTTTTGAAAATGTATAATAATAAATTTAAAAATATACTACTTTGGTTTTTTAATATATGAAATTAAAATGATATATATAATAACAATAACCTAATTTGTTTTAAACTTATAAAAAAATTTGACATTAACAATAATATAATTTTTTTTTAATTAAAAAAATAAAAAGAATGAAAAAATTTGACTTTTATTTCTAGTGTGATGTAAAGGGATTTTGGCTTTATAGTTTAAAGCAAAGGGATTTTGGCTTTATGATGAGATTGATTTTTATTCTTTTCATTTAAATTCAAATTTTACTTTATATTTTTAAATTCAAAATTAATTTTGAATATTACAAGAAAATTAATTCTAGTTATTTATATAATTTTTAAAAATGTGTTTTAAAAAAAAAATAAATCTAGAAAAAACTTGTTAATCTAAAAATCAATACATATTTAATATTCTATTCACTAATTTTACCTAATAAAAAGTTGTAAATTAATATTGTAAAATTTATGTATTTTTAATGTGCAAGTTACACATATAATACAATATATATATGGACATGATATGGAACAAAGCACAATTTGAGTGGATCTAACTATTAAGTACATGTGTGTTTTTTTTTGAAGGTTATAGGTTTAAATGTGGAGAGAGGTAGCGTATATACATCTTTATAGGATTTAGCACTTAAAATGGTAGGCATAAGAGGTCCTTTATCTTACAAAGAAGAAGATCTCATATACCAAATAGGTTTAGTTTTGTTGTAACTTTAAAAAAAATTATTATTATTATTACAAACAACTTATTATTATAAAAATATATAATAAACCAATAACAATTATAAAAAATGATAAATTATGATATAATATATTGAAAATAAATAAAAATGATAAATTATAATATAATATATCGAAACTAATGTTTATAATAAAATTGAGAAAATTAAATCACATTATTTAAAAAAATTATAATTTAAAATCAATTCAATTGATGAATTGACAATTTTTTATATAATTAATAGGTTTAAAATTAATATCGTGAAACAAAAATATCTTAATAAATGGAATAAAAATTAACTTGAAAGAAATGAAAGTGTAATTAAAAAATAATCATTAGGTAGGAAATAAAAGCCAAAGCTAACATGGTACTCACCCAATCTTTTTCTCTTACTTAAGTAAATTACACCCAATTGATTATTATAATACATATATTAGCATGATAACAAAACAATTATTTGTAAAAAAGATACTAATATTAAATATACGGAAATTTGTACAAACTCAACCTTTTTGAATATAAGGAAATTGATTTTATAATAGTAATATAAACAAATATTTCTTCAAAAACAATATTCAATTCTTATATATTTAAGACCATTGTAAAAGAGAACGTCTCCACCTTAAATATTTAAACTATATTAAAATGAATTTTAAATTTATTTTTCTTTTACAAAATAAATAATAAATAATTACAATTCCAAAAATAACTTCCATTCAGTATACATTCTTCGATTTAATGTAAATTCTTATTTAAAATCTTTCAAAATCAATGTTTTTGGAATTCTTTTAGACTACAACGTTTGCCACAAATAAGTAACATGTGAACTTATCCAATTAGTTGTAGGTGTAAAGATCAAAATGTTTGCGAAAGGTTGAATTTATCTATTAAAACATAGAAAACATATGTTATTAGTCCTTGCCGTCGGGCTGGCAGGGACTCTATGAAAGGGCTTGTCATTGATTCAATTAGTCTTCACGAATATCGAAGATACTTATTTTAGATTTAGCTTAAGTTTTGGTTGACATATTATGAGCCACCGTTTTTTATTACCAATCAATATCTATTGCGCTTATGACATGCTATGAACAACTGTTTCTATTACCAATCAATATTCATTACACTTTTTGTTATCCAATCACCAATTTATTTCTCTTATTTGGCCTCATCTCGAGGAAGAGTACCATCTTCGGTTTAAAAACTTAGGTTAGTGTCAAGAGGAAGAGTACCATTTTCGGTTTAAAAACATAGGTTAGTGTCAAGATTGTGTACTATTTTTCTTTGTAAAGAAATAATGCTATTTGAGTTGCTCTTCTCTGCTCAACATTAGTTTTAAACATTTAATGTTTGTTTCATTGTTGTATGTACCATTTTTTATTTTTGTGATGGCCTAGCACCCACCACCCTCTTGGTACCAGCGCATCTGCTACGTGCCATTGCCCTTGTAATCTTCCTCCCTCCTGGTACACAACATCTGCTACGTGCCCTTGCCCTTGTAATATTCCTCCCTCTTGGTACACATCATCTGCAACATCTGCAACGTGCCCTTTATGTGCCCTTTCTGTTGTAATCTTCCTCGCTTGTTTGCATGTTTTCTTTGTTATAGACTTCAATTTCAATTTATATGTGGATGCCCTCGTGATGTCTACAACCTTGGTCTTTGCTTCAAAATGAATTTGCTTTCATGATCTCTACAACCCTGGTCTCTTCTTCAAAACAAATTTGCTTACCAAAATCCTACTCTAAAGTCAAGTTCAAGCAGTTGTGGAATGTGCTGGGCAAGGGTACTATGCAGCTTTTCCTCTTTCCCCGTCGCCCCTCTTCCGGAGCTAAATCAATTTCACATTCAACTCAATGGACTTGTCTTCAAATAGAGAAGGCACAATCTCGATCTCTAGGAAAAGTCAAATGCAAATGGAACTATATATACCAAAATCTATATGTGAAAATTGGACTATATCTTTATCTCCAATATTGAATTTAGTTTCAATACCAAAACAATGATACCAGGACGCAGTCTTAGTTCCACGCACTGTATTCGGAGGAGAGAAACGCAACTACACACGGCTTGCTCCATGTAGGTCCACATTCTAGAAAAATTTCAACACAACAGTCTCAGTAGTATGCAGCTCCATGCACTTCAAGAGTATGCATATCCATGGTCTCTGCAATCTCCATGGTCTACAATAGTTGAACGCTCCATGCACAGCATTTCAATGCACAACAAAGCATCAATAACACAAGTTATTTAAAATGTGATGTGCAACAATACATAATTTAATAATGCTCGTACCGGAAGGGAGTTCATGCATGCCTATTGCATCGGGTAGGCCAGTTCTATTTACGTAGAGCCTATTCTTCATGTAGGCCAGTTCTATTAACGCAAAGTCTATTCTTCCTAAGGAAAATATTGTATAGCAGGTTAGTTGTGATGTCCCTCTTGTGTACCATAAATATTTGGTAAATTATGACTGAACATTGTATTCGTCTTCTGGTGAGGAGCTCAAGGCCAAGGCCCCACCAGTAAGACCTTATAATTAATACCATCGAAAGTTCCTTAGGAGACTTAGGAGTTGGACATAGCTCAACGACGGGCAATTGAACCTGTGACGGAAAAGAAAAGAGAAAGGTCAAACAACCTTAATTTTGATAACGTAGCTCTAGTGTCGTCTTAACTATGGCATCCTACATGGATTCCCGTGTTG
The DNA here is from genome assembly GCA_001517045.1 of Pseudotsuga menziesii. Lineage (NCBI taxonomy): Eukaryota > Viridiplantae > Streptophyta > Pinopsida > Pinales > Pinaceae > Pseudotsuga > Pseudotsuga menziesii. Next base: position 49,605 of record LPNX010886706.1, read on the forward strand.
CCATAGTTAGCCCAATTAAAATACGATAGCCAGCTATTTAAAATCAAACGTAATTAAGACATGATCTAAGAGTTTTCAATGATAATAATCTCGACAAAAGGGTCAAGGCATTATCTAGGAAAGTAAAAAGAAACCAAAGAGGGAAACAAATTAAGGAAAAATCATTGAGGAACTATATGTCATAGTCACCTTAGAGAATGAAAATAAAAAGAATGAGATGTCACCATGTACATACCCATACATCTCGATTTAATATTGCTGACATATAATATGCCTTGACTACTATATGGAACTATTCATATAAATATATATTTATCTATATATTAAAAGGGTGATAGTGAGGTTCCTACGTGGTAGGAATAGTATATATTATATTATATTGAAGCGCACTGCTTTAATAGGGGTATTAGAAATATCATAAGAAGCCAAGGAGGGTTATACCTAAACCAGCAAGGAAAGTGGGGTTTAGGAAACATCAATCAATTTATGGAAACAGAATGTAGTTTTTAGTATCCCTAGAAGAAAGGAATTAGAAATAAAAATAAAAAGAAAAAAAATCCCCAACCCCTTTCCACAGTAGGAAGATCCTCAACGAGGAGTGGTCTCGAGCATGGTTTCCACGTGGAAGCAATAATGGCATGTGCTCTACCTTATAGCACTGATTAAGGAGGAAAAATCGGGGGGGAATCTTGGCCTGCAGTGTTAAAAAACAAAGGATTGTGATAGGAAGGGGGGACTCTCTTGTTTTCTTGGGAAAGGGTCGATTGGGAAACATTTGTGCAAGTATTCTAGGGTTTTCCTGGAAGTAGTTCTGGCATCTCACGTCTGAGGGGGTGGGAAATGTATTGTTTCCCGCTGAGGTGTCCATCTGCATATCCATGGTTCGAATGGGCATATTCTTTTACCTGTGTCCACTACGGTGTTATGGAACTCACCTATGGATCCCGATAATCGTATGGTGAACGAAAAATCAGGCCGTATTATCCATCGATTATGTGAGATGTAAGTTGGGGATCTGTTTCCAGGATGGATCTCTTAGAGGGTGGTTTTGACATGGCAGTGGTTCTAAGGTATGCATTTTTCTATAACTTCTCTGCTCTAGAGTATGCGATGACGTTACTGTAGAAAAGTTCATTTCAATGTACATAGTTCTCATTTATTTCCTGCGAGCTTGTTTGTGCCTGGCTGTAGATATAAAATGGATCCCATTACCACCTTAGTGCCAAGCTTGCGTGTGATGTGGATCTGCTTGTGATGTGGATCCACTAGCGTCTGAATGTTTTCCAGCCATAGTTTTGACTCCATGCTGTTAATTCTTGATTTTATTATGTATGTGTTTTCCAAGCATGTGTGTGATGTGGATCCACTACTGTTTGAATGTTTTCTAGCTAGAGTTTTAACTCTATGATGTTTAATTCTTGATTATATGTATGCGTTTGCCAATGGAATACCTCCCAACCAGAAAGCCAAATAGATTTTGCTTCAAGAGAAGTGTTGGAGGGTCTTGTATCCACTCTCATATTTAAAAACGTTGGGTTCAGTTTGTTTTTAGTTCAGAATCCGCGCGCCCAAATAAACCGTTTTCTAGGTGAACCGAGTTGTAGCATGGGAATTTGGATCATGGGGCTAACGCTTCATGTCCTTGGACCTTGCTTTTCATTTCAAAAGACCCTTTTCAATTTTGTTAGGCATCCATAATTGAATCTTGTGCCATTAATGAACATATAGAAGATTTGTTCAACCCACCGCTAGGGTGTGGCTAAGGTAAGGAGATCATTTAATTACTTTTGTGTCTACTCTGTAATGATGGGGCATGTGGATATATTAAATATGGGTGTGAGCATAAATCCAGCTCAGCTCGACTACATTAAAAAAAAGAACCTTGACATTTCAGGGATATGCAAACTCGAGAGGGCATATATGATTCAGTTAGTGCTACCTTTGAACAAGGGTATTCCCCTTGGGATGCGTGCTTATACTTGAGTTCGTCCTTATGCAAATAGGTGTACGATATGACTTTTGGCATACATTGACAACTCTTCACTTTCTATCATATCCAACCCCCCGATTTTTTGGTACATTTGCATGAGGTTTAACGCACACTCGGCTTCCTTCTACTTGGGTTATCGCACCAAAGTGTTTACAGTAGGATAGTATGAGAAGAATAAAAGGAATCTATAATAACTGGAACCATATAAAAGAATTAGGTTATAGAGCTTGAATGTTCAAAAATATGTATTCTAGTTATGCATTATTTGCAATAGTAAAATCTGATTTCTTTAGATCCCATGCCAAGGACGCATTCGCGAAATAGCTTGGAAACACTTGGAAAAGGTCTATGAGAATGATAGAAAAGTATGGCAACATTGATGTTGCAAATGAATGTCACAGGTATGTGACACCTTTTGTGGACGTAGCCCCAAAGTTGGGGTGAACCACATCCATTGTTGTCTTTTGGTTTCTTGTGTGTGAATGTTTAATTTTTATCTGCATTGTTTGTATGTATAACATTGTGTTGCATCCACATATTTTGACTTATCACTTTACAAATGAAAATTTATGGTTACCCTAACAACTTGATCCATGCACTGGAATAATTTTGATGGCACCTCAATGACGAAGTTCTTCTGCCGTGAATAATAATTGTATTGGCATTCATTATGATAAAGTGTTGAGTCATGAAATGATTCTGTACAATTGTTAAGTGATAAGATAATGCCATAAATTGTTAAGTCAAGAAATGATTATGTAAATTGTTGAGAATAATGCTATAAATGGTTGAGTCATGACATGATACTGTAAATTGTTAGCTGCAAAAGAAGATCTCCATTACAGGGTTATAATGATGTAAATCATAGGAAGGAGTGTAGAAGTAGACCTTAATGCACAAGACTTATGATACGCAAGATGCAATAAGTTGTTTATTTTGGGGCCAATACCTTTGATTATACGCAAAATCTTTCGTTTTATTAACACTCACATCCTCCAAGGGAAACCATTCGAAGGTTCGAATGGACCCTATACAAAGAAATTTTTATATTCAAATGTTCTGAGGTTTGTTACAAGGGTAATTGTAGTAAATTGGATACAAATCACATATTTGGTTTCGGTAGAGGAGGATGGATGTAAATTTCCAAATGATTGTTTTACAACATGTGGAGTCTTGATTGATTGGATATGCTCCACTGATTTGCCATATAAAATATGCCACTAACCCGATTGTCTCATTTTGTAGTAATAGCGAAAACAAAATTTTACCCACTCTCTACACATAATGGCATCGAGGTATAACAAGTATTTCACATTAGTGATTTGAGTGATGCAAAAGCAAGGAATAACATTGTAAAAGCATGAAAGAGGTGACGACATGTGATCTTATTAGTGAAAATATTAAGCTGAAATATGTAGAGTGGAAATTTATAAGAAATTACCTTAGCAAAGTGAATCTTTAATCCAACGCATCGTATGAGATTTAACAAAACTACACTCCAGGCTCACGAGCTTAAGCGGAAATTCCTCTACAAAGTCAGGAAGATTATCTTGAATTGGAAGTGTTTCATTTAGTATTCAACTCGAGTTGGGGCACGTCCAAGTGCATTGTCCAAATGTGAGCCAAATCAGGTTTGTTGGTCTAGTCCAGATGATTTTGTCCCGATTGGAAACTTCGGTCTTAAATTAGCACCATTTCTTTAGCAATGGAACAAACGATCAGCTTGAAATGGTATATACATGCTCCCTAGGTTTGCAATGGTATATACATGCTCATAATCTTGCTACCATTTCCTAGCCTGACATTTGGGTTTATCATAACTAGCGGTGAATTCATGAGACTTGAGAGACATGCCTGCACATGTCTTTTTCTTCATCAGCTTTTAAATCAGCATAGAAATCTCACAAATGTGAAGAATATTTACCATGAGATACAGAACCATGACCCATTAATCCCCAAATACCATAAACATTAGTGCTAGGACAAGAGTTGTTATAGTCAGCGCTTGGCAGGTCTGTTTGCAAAATTTCCTGTAGAAAATATGTATCCCTCCCTTCACACAAAAGTTCATGATTTTTATGGACGTGTGGAGCAATGAACTCCACTGATAGCCATGGACGTGTGGAGCAATGGCCTCCACCGATAGCCACAAGGACCCATTTAACAAGCCCTTTCGTAGCATATATGCACAAACTGCATGGCATAAACGTGGCAGTGTTGGTTTATAATGTCTAGGTTTATCTCATGACTCAGGTTATACACACTCCAATGCACTTCGATGAAATCCCATGTTGGTAACAAAATATAAACTATTACATTACCCGCACAATTAACTTTAATTGGCTAATCTATTATAGCAATACAAACAACTACTTTACATTGCTCTAAATTTTACTTTAATTAATGCTGCCAATGTGCTAGTATCTACCTAATTACTTTGAAAAGCCATAGATACATATAGAAAATAAAGTTAAGACAAAACCACTATTTTTTGTTTGCCTGAATTAGGTAGGATCAAATTTGTTTAAAATACTTAATCATGATTCAATTTTTATTCATAAAATTTACTTATCAATTTTTATTCAAAATTTACTCTTCACAGTCGACAATATAAAAAAATTCTACAGGTTGCAAGAAAAAAGGCTCCATGCAAGTAATTGCCATGATTTTAGACATATTTCCATTTCAACGAGTCAATAAATGCATATTTCTTAAACGATAGCAAATCGCCAGTGAAGAGATGCATCAGCAAATCATAAAAATTGAAATCTTAGTTGTTTTAGGTAACTCTCGCTAAACAATTTATCAGTTGAAAGAAAGAGGATTGTTCAAAGGAAGAGGATTGTTCAAATATTCGGTGGCATATAGTCTTAGAGAATGATATTACTAACAGATTTTATTGTGATTTCAAACATGTCCTCAAAGCCTGGGAAGTAAACGTTGACTTGGTCCATTCCTACATACAGTGTTATACCACATGTAGGAGCATTATGGTTATGATTGTATTACTAGTGATTTTCTAGGAAAAAAATTAATAACTTTAATTCCAACTTTGGGTCATTTATTTTTGAATAACTAGGGATATCTGAGATTGTTTCTTACTTATCCTTCCCAAATGAATCGATCTTTGTATACAATAAAACAAAAAATTCATATGTTCTTTCTACAAATAATACAAAGAGCCCATAATCCTGTTCTATTTGTCTCACGATTATTTTGGAAAAAATCTGTTACTTCATGTTTAATCATGGATATGCACTAATTGTAATTTACTTGAAAATGTTCTATAAATTTAAAAACCTGTCTGCAACTTATGTGTATATACAACTTTTACTCGTTAAAAGCTATATAAGAAAACAAATTTTGAAGGCGTAACTGGTAAACTATGCTGTATTGTAGTGACGAGGTGTTCTATGATATGTACTGAAGTTTATCGATATATACTTGGTGTTCTATTAACAATATATTGTGATATTGTTTTTAATCTATTGCATGGTGGCAAAGGTCTTCTCAGTCAATGCGTTCATTCTATGCATTTATTTTAGCTACTTGATTCATGGTTGACACCACTCATCCATAGTTCTTCTACTATTAACATTTTAAGCTCAATTTTCTTACACCTTGGCAGGGACTTGCTGCTTCGCAGCCTCCCTTGTTAAGAAAACAAATGTGAAAAGTTAAACAATTAGTTGCAAAATTTTTTTCACAACATTCAAGCAATCATGAACATATGTATTTAAATATAGAAGCGTATGTTATTAAGAAAACAGATACTAAGAGGAGGATCCCATACACATGATAAAAAATCAAAAGACGGTAAGGTTTGGTGAGTACGTATTGTCAAAGGAAACCATGGGGAAAGCAATAAGGAGTTGGCTTAACTTAGACTTCTTAACTTGTAGATTAAAAGGGTGGGTGGAATTTGACCTTGAAAACTTGCCCACGACTATTTTTCTTCTTTCTTTGTAGTTGTAATAACAAAACAATATTAATGTGATAGAGTAAAAAGAACTCACTTTTCAAATTTTAATATTGTTTTTTAATTCAGTCCACTTGACAATCAAATATATTAGTTTTTTTTTTTGTTTTTATAGATTTTTGTTTGAGTTTCATTATCAATAAAATCAAATATAAGGGTGTTGTTGATTTTGTTCGAGTTATATTTTTGAGACCATCAATAAATATATGATTAGTATATAGTATTATATAATTTTAAACCATTTTATTTTGATATAGATAATGAATCAAGTTCATATTGTTTATATTGATTTTTATACCTATTATAGGTGTCATATAGAAGAGATCTCACTTTTCAATTTACTCATATTATTGCTCCATAGTGTCTTATTTTATAGCAGTAGCTTGATTTGTTTTAAGAGAGCCCTTTAGTAATACTAATACTAACTTATCTACCTTGTGCTTTTCAAGTTATGTTTTCATTAGAACCATTTTCCTTTTTGTTTCCTTTAACTTCCTTGCATTGTTAAGATCCCAATACTTTTTCCATGGTTTTCATCTCTTCATGGCCAAAACTACACTTTCATGATAATAGTCACAATGCCTCTTGCATCTTCAAATTTCTCTTCTCATCTTAGAATGTTTGCATTTAGTATATCTGTTTGGGTGGCCATGGGAAGGTGGCATCCTTCCATTTGAATGTTTTTCCAATAGGGGTTTTCACTTGATTTCCTTTTTCACTCGGACTAGAGACTTGAGACTAGATAGTTATGCTAGGCAAGGGGATACTAGAATACAAACCATTCTATTTTGTGAAGACTCTTAAAGTATTGTCTTGATAAGTAACAACTAAAGTGCCACACAAAGCAAATAATTAAAGCCCAAGCAACAAAATTGTATGAAAAATTCCAGAGAGATTTCCCTTCCAATTTTCACCTTTGCAATCAAAGAGATAGAGAGGGGGACTTCTTGAACTCAACACCCCAAAATTAAAGCACCAAGATACGAACTAGAGACATATGAGGAGGAGACAATGAAATTTCCCCTAGTTTTTATAGAGGAGTGCTAAATGCAAGATCCCAATGAACTGAATTCCTCAAAAGAATCCATGAAGTGTATTAACAGAATAACAATAGATGTTTATTGAATGGTGATGGGAGAACTTTATCCCACACACATCAAGAAACCACTTATTTTAAGAGGACACATCATTTTCTCCTAAAGTATAGTGTAATATCCCCTTCCCACCATGAAGACCTAAGAACTACTACAACTCATAAAAATAGAAAATGAAGCATAAATGCGTCTATGAGGAAATAGAAAACCGGCACCACAAGGAGATTTCTCCCACGGCAGAGTACTTGAGACGTATAACATTATATATATATATATATAAAATCGTGGAGAACATGTTATAATATATAATTCTACATACAATCATGGAGTACTACAATGGTGAGACCAACCTCATACATATAGGTATCTTATGTGGAAACCTTATATATATTAATGGGGAATAGTATACATAGTGGAAACATATATGTATTATATGTGGAAACCTTATATATATTAATGGGGAATACTATATATTGGAAACATATATGTATTATATGTGGAAACTTTATATATATTAATGGAGAATAATATATATACTGGGATACATATATTTGAGTTATATGTAGAATATGCATGCTAGCATGGAGCATTACTTACTTATGTGTATCATATGTAGACCATTATTATGTAATAGTGGAGAACCTTACATCTAAGTTCTACATGTAATATATATATATATACATATTTCAAATACATATTAAATATATGTATCTCCAGTATATATGTTCTTCAATATTATATATATAATATTGAAGAACATATATACTGGAGATACATATATTTAATATGTATTTGAAATATGTATATATATATATTATATGTAGAACATATAAAAAGCCAAATTTGCTGTATGACGCATATAACATCCGTGAGTGAGGGTAGGCAAGGATCAAATATCGGATGGAAGAAGTAACAAAGAAAAGAGTGGAATTTATCATTGTATGAGTGAGGTGTACATAAGAGGTGGGACCTGGCAGTAGCGGGAAATTGCCAACGTAGTAAGTCCAACGGATGGGCAGACGGAAAACAGGCAATAAACGACTTATAGTGTTGTTAGGCGTACCAAGAATTAATTTTTGCCCGCAGAGTTTATATCAGATTCATAATTTCGATCTCAATTGGTGCATCGTACAATAAAGAAGTTCATATATATATTTTATATTCATTGACGCGCCGCACCAGCTCTTCCTTATATTTGAAATATGTATATATATATTATATGCAGAACATATAATGGTACATATTCCCTTCAGTTCCTTTTATTCAAGGGAGAGACGCCCTAGATTTATTTTGTCTTTGTGCATATGTTTAATTCAAGAGATTGAACTTCCTCTGTCATCAATGGTTAATAGATTTCTAAGTTTGTTTTGAGCGTTGATTTGGCTTCCAAAATATTTTTATGCACTGAGTTATAAATTCTTGATTGCTTAGATATTATTGTTCAACTCTGCGTTTTTGTTGAGCATGTTCTATGCATCTTAACTTGGACGACGTCTTTGTCTTTTTGGAAAATGGTGAATGCCAGTTTTTAAGTGACTCGATTCTGAGTCTATGTTAGCAAAAGAATCTTTTATATGAAAGGAGAAAAATTAAGATATTGGTCAACACTAATTGATTTACCTGGGTTATAGCAGTTAATTTGGGAGCCCTTATTGAAATCCCTGAACCTGTATCGAATTATAAGGATGCGTTAAAAATTTTGGGAGGCGTTAATTTCTCACCTTTACTGGCACTAATTGTCTAAAAGAGGTTATTTATGGAGTTTTTTCTCTGCCGTATTGACAACCATTGTCAGGGCGTTACGGGAATTTTGTAAGCACTAACCATGGGAGCGTTAGGGCATTGATGAGGATAAATTCTCGTTGTGGGAGTGTTGGCAGGGGGAAGTCCTTTACTCTCTTTTATCCTGGCCCGTTCTTTGGTTTTGGGGAAGGTAGTTTCTGCCTTGAACAGGAGAACTGTTTCAGTGCTCCGACCTGGAGTTCCTTCAGCGCTGTGTGCAGCCTACTAGAGTGAAGTTAACACTTAGAATAATGTTGATTTACAAGATCCATGAGATACCGTTTACACGGTCTTTGGGGGAAAAAAGTTGAGCGTGACTTCAACCAGCGCGCTCGAAGTAAGAAATGGGAAGAAGCCTAGGGAAGTGAACGGATCGAATGCTAAGCGAGAGCAAGTCGGGGTTGCTGTCAAGTGTATGGATCATGTGATCCCATCTCAGGTGACGTTCAGTTTTCAATTGCTAAATCAACCGAACAAGCATTCTGTATCATGCCTGAGTTTTTAGTTTGTTTAAACAAATCCGTGGGATGAACCTTGATCTCTTTTCTGCATTTGGGTGTGTGATTGATTTATAGCGTCTTTGATAGTTGAGATCGAACTGAGCATGATTTTATTCCTAGCTGGGAAAGGATCTTAGTGATTTGAATCTAAGCCCCACCGGCGATCCAAACTGCGATTGTATGTTGAGTATTCATGTGATTTCATTAAAATTATGGTGGGTGGCATGCGATTTTCCTTTAACCGTGATAGGTTTCCACTTCCCAAGTTGTTGTGCGTAGATGAATCCTTAGTGACATATCATGATTCTTCCACTGTCTGCGATGGAATTCATACAGACTGCTCTGATTGTGAACCATGACCTCCATCTCTGCGTTGTTAGTATAAAGCGCGCTATAATTTTTGTTAAAAAGGATTCATATCCTCGGAGTGGATTGTTATCCATTCTTTTACTCGAAGGTGCAATTCCAACATCCAGGCATTGATAACTGAACCTTAGAGCCTCGGATTATTTTTTCTTGCAAGTCTGTGTTCATATCTTTAGCGGCTCTCTTTGGGTGTTTTAACAATTTTTTCCTGGAAGTAACTGCCGAGTGGGAGGAGTAGAAACCTGTCTCTATTGAATTCGCACGTCTCGCTGATATCCAAAGAGAGTTCAAGTGGCACATAGATTCTCCCTTTTCTTGATTTTTTTTGTCAAAGGTTTAGGTTTCAAGAGTTTAGACTTGCATTGAAGTTCGAGTTTTAGAAACTCTGAACAGGTGACTGTGTATTTGAGGGGGGGTTTAAGTTTCTTCTCCTTGGTTATGTTGGTTACATAACTGGATGAAACCAAGACCATCTACAGCTTGTCTTTTTAATTTTGGCCAACACATCCATATCTGCATTCGGGAGGTTGGAAATGGAGCTGAAAATCTGTTTCCATTTAGTGCAAACAGGCTTCCACTCCCTGTGTGGCTTCGTTTGCGTCAGGAAGTTCTTGTCACTTCTCTTCTCTTTGATTGAGAAAAACCAGCAGCTACGTCAGACCAAACGTGTATTGCGTAAGGTGAATTTCTCAATGGACTAATAGGTAGTATAAACCTATGTTATGGATTTGAGTTATGGTCATACTTTTCTTTTGTTAGAGTGAGCCGTGGTCTTATGGTAAGGATTTTTATTATACTTCAATCGGCTCTTTGTTCAGATGATTTTGATTTATGGTCTCGAACTCTTTTCTGCCAATTTTAAAGTGAAGTTTAATGTTTAGCATTGCCATAAGCTGCACTAATGTGTTTAAACAGTTTAATTGCCCCAAGGGCTGGTAGAAGATACCTTCCCTATTATTATATCATATAGCGCTGTATTGGGCAGTTACATAATATACAAAATGGGGGTTGGATATGGATTTTAAAGTCAAAAGGTGAACATCAATAAGTAGTTAAAAAGCGCCAACACTTTTAAATGCATTAGTTGTGGTTAATGTGAAATCACACCTTGAAATAGAAAAACAAGAAAGATGCAAAAGAAAGAACAGATCACTCACAATTAAATAATCACAGAATGGCTGAAGGTTGTCTCGACTATAAAGTACCATATCAAAATTTAGAATGGAGGCCATTCCTACTGTAGTAGTTTTATTCAAAGATGTTTTATTCATATGGGCCTCGGGATGAGGTTTCCTATTATTTTGTATGAGAAGATGATGACACATCACTTATGATGGGGATTGTACACCTTGATCGGTGATATAAATTATGAATAAAGAGGTAAGCCTACCTTTTGGTGGATGTAGCCTCGTGGACGAGGTGAACCACGTACGCCTGTGTCTCTTCCATGTTTTTCCTTCTGATGTCTTATGGCCCTCTCTGTGCATTATGTTTAAATGTCTTTTGTTTTCCTTCATGTACATATGAACCTGCTGGGAAAATGTATTGCGTTACCGTAAAGGAAAAAGGGTCAAAGAATGTTATTTTTATCATAATGTTTCATTGTGCGCATACTAAGTCATTTGCAGGTCATTATAATAATGCAAGGTTTGTGGTTACGAGTATTACCTTCGGGAGTTTACATTTGAGTCTACGTTAAAGAAAAATTGTTCAATGAACGTCTTTACAATACAAGTGGTTGTGACATTCCAAATTTATGGAGGGACATGTATATATGAGGTGCCATGTAAATACGCCGCTAACAGTATTGACTCATGTGGTAGTAGCTGTACAATAAAAAAATAAAAAATAAAAAAATTCCTTTTTTCGCACATACTGGATTCAAGGTACAAGAGGGACATTACATATAGTCTATAATGCACTCATTGTAGATGTCATTCCAACCATTGTGTTTACTTTATTTAGACCACTGTGTTTGTTGTAGGGTCTAACATGTAGGATATAAATGTGCTCAAAATACAATTAGCTAATTCATTTGTGATGAAGGATTTGGGTGCTCCAAAGAAAATCCTTCATATGAGAATAACAATAGACAATAAAAATTGCTAATTGACGTTGTCTCAGGGTGAGTACATAGAGAAGGAGTTTGAAATATTTATAATGAAGGATGAAGATGTTGGAACAAAATGTTTTGGTGTTTCATCACACCTCTAGATCTTCTGGATACAATCATTCATTAGATGATATTCGACTAGTGGAGTACTCAACTAGAGACCCGATTAGGAAAGTCAGAGGAATGATTGAACAATCGATTGAAAAAATGAATGGATGGTCGTAAGACCATGATCAACGCAACTACAATTGTTGACTACACTTTGGGGCATTGTATATTTTGTGGAAACTGTTAGAACCAACGACCCCTATTAGTTGAATATCACTTCTAGGGAGTTTGTTAGATATGGAGACTATAAAAGGATGACCCTATCGGTTGTGTCATAAGTATGTCTAACTATGTTCAATATGCATTGTGATGTTTTGATCATAATGCAATGTTCTTAAGTTCTATAACGGTGTCTTCACACACCACATTTTTTCTTGGAATATTGTTCCCTTCTGTCATTTTATTTTCTATTCTATAATTCAAGGTAATTAAGTTCCCCAACATGGTATTAGAGAAATTGGTTTTGAATTAGCCTTGTTGTTTATAGATCTTGATAAGTCAAATATAGGGTTGATTGAATATGGGATGAAGATTCGTTGTCTGTTACCTCTTCTGGAACTTTGATCAGATTTGTTAAGATCGGAATGATGACTTACACGATAGAACCTGTTTTTATTAATGGACATAATTATGCAATATGGGTGATAGACATGGAGACCTTGTTGAAGAGAAACAGACTATGGTAGTACATAAAGACTTCTATTGCTAATCTGATAGATTCTGATGATAATTTTATCATTCATGTCGAAAGGATGAAGCTGTGGGTGTCATCATGACCTACATCTTGAGGGAGATTCAATTTCATACAAGTGGGATAGGTTGTCCTCATGCCATCTGAAATAAGATGAAGACTTTGTTCATTAAGATAAATGAAGCTGAAGTTCAACAGATAGTGAAAGAGTTGATCTCTTTGGAATGACTCTTTCCTTTGATTGGATCGAGAAATATTTAGCTCACATAAAGGAGTTGCAACTAAAATTGGGTGAATGTGGTAAGGATTTTTTAAAGAAGGATGGATATATCATTGAGCTGGTTCTGACAAATTTGGAGACACCATATGATGTTTTATGTTCCTCCTTTTGCACTGATTGGATTTCACGTAAGCAATATGGTAAGGAGTTTACCTTTGATACTTTCTGTGATTTGTTGATTAAGGACCAACAAAATTTGCTTGAAGAAGGGAAGCTTGGTAGAAAGCACCAAGATCACTTGTTGAAAATCAAGGCTAATCCAAACCTGAAAGAATCTGGTCAATATGATCATCGACCAGAATTGATCGGCCAATCTACAAAAGGGAGGACCAAATATTTATCGTCGATGAGGAAGGATTGTAAGAAGAAGACATGTGGGTATTGTGTAAAGGTGGGACACGTCGAGAAGAACTATTGGGAGAAGATGAAGGATTTAGAAGGAAAGGTCAATAATCTTGAGGATAGTGCATTGACTAGATAGTCAACCAATTGACCTCATGAAAATTATACCTTCTTTGTCAACACTTTCTAGACATTACATGCCCATACCTCCATGACATAATGGATAGTTAGCTATGTATTTAATCATCATGTGGAAAATGATGAGCTTATTTATTCTTTTCCTTAAGTGGAGCTCTTAAATAGAAGATTTATTTTGCTAATTATTATTCTCTCACAGTCACTGGAATGGTGATGTTGAATGTCAACACTATTCAATATCCAATGTCTATTATGTGCCTAGTTTGAGTGCAAAATTGTTGTCGGTTTCTCAACTCATGAAGACAAAGAAGATTATTGAGTTTTGGGAAAATCACTTTACTATAAAGGGTCTGAGGCTTGGGGAAGCAACTATTGCTTTAAGGTATTTGGACTCCAAATATAGAATTTACAAGGTTTGTGATTCCTCGAGATCGATTGCACATACTGTAACAACTGCAACATTTGGACTGACTGCACTGATTGCTTAGACTAGCAACATGAGTCGAATTTGTCATGAATGAATTGGACATCTGAACTTTCAAAGTTTGAAGATGATGGTAACTCACAACATGGTTTTTGGTCTCCTAGAGATTGTTCCACCTGATAAAGTTTATAGAGGATGTATTCTTTGAAAGCATCTTCAAGAACACTTAGATTTAGGGAAATCATGGTGTGCACATAACTAACTGGAACTTGTTCACAATGATCTTTGTTGTATGAAAAAACCCTCCTTAGTATGTGAGAAGTATATTTTGACCATTATTTATGATATATATTTAGATTTACATGGGGGTCTTTCTTGAAGAATAAATGTCAAGCCTTTGAAATATTTAAGGAATTTAGAACACTAGCTGAGAAGCAGTGTAGTCGACCCATTAAACGTTGGAGATAAGACAATAGTGGTGAATATGTGAGTCGAAAGTTTGAAGAATATATTTTTCAAAATTGTGTTTCTTAATAGAAATTTGTCCCTCACACCCCTCAGTAGAATGATGTCATAGAGAGGAAGAATCAAACTTTGGTAGAAATGGCTAGGTTCCTATTGTAGACCAAAGATTTCTCGACGAAGTTTTGGGTAGAAGTTGTTTACTTCTCAAACTATCTCATGAACCTTGTACTGACTAGAGCAGTCACTGACATGACTCCATTCAAAAAGTGGAATGGTAGGAAACCCTCTTTCACACACTTCATAACCTATTTATGTGTTTCATGGGTGCATATCAATGATAATTGCAGAAAGAAATTAGATGAAAGAGTCATGTTTGCATCATATTGGGCTACACTAATGAGTCAAAATCCTATAGTCAGTTTGATCTTGTAAACAGCATATAATCTTAAGAAGAAGTATCATTAGAGGAAAATTGAGGTTTAAAATGAGACTCCAATGATAAATAATAAAATACTAGTTAAAATAAAAAAAGAATATTATAAATTTTGTAAGAAAAGATAGAGGAACTACCTTTTGTTTTCATATTTTTAACTTATCTCCTTGTGTTATTACTCAAATTTTGAGTGGGAGCACTCATTGGAATTTCACATCCAACGAGTACCCTCATTGCATACTTTTGATGGACCTCACCCCATGAAAAAAATGAGAAATACATTAAAAAACGTAAACACTTGAATTTTTTTAATGTATTTCTCATTTTTTGTGGGGCAAGTCCATCAAAAGTATACCATGTGGGTACTCGTTGGATCCATAATTGAATTCCGCAACCAACGAGTGCTCTCGCTTGAAATTTGAGTAAAACCACATGGAGATAAGTTGAAAACACAAAAACAAAAAGAAAATAGTTTTTTTTTTATTGTAAAAATTCCAAGTCAACGATTATGGTTGACTCATTTTCTTCAAATTTTGTTAGTTCTTGAATTCCAATGCATCAATGGCTCATTTTCTTATAAGGCCCAATTTAGATTGCAAATTTCCTCTAAGGATCTTTGATGAGAAGACTTTAGGCAATAAATTGTTGAATTCCTCCTCTAATCTATTGAACAATGATCCATTTAATATTATTCAAGAATCTAGATCAAGTATACCTATGTATGGAGTTTAAACTATACCCATAAATTTTGTCCCTGAATCGACTAGTAATCAGTCTACTGTGACTGTTGATATCGAGAGCTCAACTTCCTATTCGATTGATGATAGTTGAATTGAATCACCACTGAATTTCTTACCTTTGTGGTAAATTTAAAATGATTAAAGTTGTTGGAGATGCTAGCATTGGTAGGTAGAATCGTAGAAAAAATCAATGTGGCAATGTTTCCTTAATGACACATTTTCGTGACACTTGTGATATTGACATGTATGTTGATGCTCAAGGTGTGTTATAATGCGAAAATGCTATGATTGATGAAATTGATTCCTTGAAGAAGAATTAGATGTGGGAACTTGTTCCTCAACCGCAGGGAAATAATGTTGTGAAATGTCGATGGGTGTATAAGACCAAGTTTACCTTTGATGGTGTTGTTGAATGCCATAAGGGTCATTTGGTTGCCAATGGATTCTCTTAGCAAGTAGGAATTAACTACATAGAAACTTTTCCTCCGGTTGAAATGATGAAATCTATTCGATTGATTCTTTCCTTTGCTACTCGTTTTGGATGCGAGCTTCATCAAATGGACGTTAAAAGTGGTTTTCTTCATGGAGATTTAACTGAAGAAATCTATATGGAGAAATGCCATAGATTTATGACAGATTTTGGTCCTGTTTGTCAATTGAAGAAGTCATTACATGGCTTGAAACAAGCACCTCATGCTTGGTATGAGAATATTGATTGCTTCTTTTCCAATATTTGGTTTCAAACATTATGAATCTAGTCACAATATTTATGTATTACATGTTCATAGTGATACTTTGATTGTTTCATTATATGTTGACGCTTTAATCATAACAGGAAATAATGTCAATATGATTTTGGGTTTAAAGAAACAACTCGCAGATACCTTTCAAATGACTGACCTTGGTCTTTTTCATTTCTTTCTTGCCATTCAAAATTTTCAAATGGATGATAGTATATTTCTTTCTCAACTTAAATATGCCTTGGATCTTATGAAATGATTGTATGTCGTGTGCTACACCTTATCATTCGAGAGTGAAGTTGTCGAAAGACTATGACTCTCCACTTGTTGACACCACTCTTTATTGATAGTTGGTCAATAACCTGAATTAATTAACTCACAGTAGACTAGATATTTTCTTTAGTGTTAGTGTGGTCTCTTGTTTTATGGGATATTCTTGATAAATCCACTAGAAACATGCAAAGAGAATTATTTTCTATATTAAGGTTACTTATAAGTATGGTATTAAGTATTGTCACAGTACATAATCATTGGTCAAGTTCACTGATTCTGATTGGGTGGTGACATTGAAGGCTGAAGGTATACTTCTGGATACATGTTTCGACTGAGTTCTGGACCCTTAGTCTGGTCCTGTAAGAAATATAAGGTAGTCTTTCTTTCGACTACAAAATTCGAGTATCTTGTGTTACACCCCATTAACAAGATAATAAAATTCAATATTTGCTTCATAATCAGTAAATGGGGGTTCCCATTTTAATTGATAAAAGATGCGATCTGTTGTGCCAATAAAAGGATCCTGGTTAGCTTGAAAGAAGATTATCTTCCAGAATGTCTACATTCCTTCATACATCTAGGCTACCAAAAGTTTAGCAATCCTCGATTATTTCCCTCATGATAAGAAGGTTAAAGCTAAGAGAAGGACTGAGGCGAAACATATTGACAAATCCAAGGATTGGTGTTTTTTCGATGTAGTACTATGGTAGGCCTGGATGTGGGGGTTAAAGGGCACATTGTATCCATCTGACAATATTTCATACAACTTTTCAAATCGAATTGGATGCGCATCCATCAATAAGGAGGATTTGGTTGCATGAAAGTTGGTACAGAAGTAGGCCATTCTTATAGGGGTACATAAGTTGTATATTTTTGGAGACTCGCTTTACTTGAATCCACTGCATGATGACATAGGTAGAGTACTTGACCTTTTTAAAGAAACATACTTTTTTTCCATATATATAAGGAGAAGAATTCACAGTATAATCTACTTTTTAAGGAAGGTCTTCAATTACTGGTTGGAATTGGCAAAGTATGGGAGGTCAACAAAGAAATAATCAATGAATTGGATCCCAGACCCTATATAGGATAGTTGGTTTGGCCACGAAGACTTGTCTATGTGGTGTTTATATTTTGTGGGAGTAGATATGTTTCCATTTTCAGTCATCCATGACCGTTTTATATTCATGCTTTATCCTCAATTATGGATGATAATATTTTGTGTTGATGTACCAACTGTTGTTTAAATGTGAAAAGTTTTTGATGAAGAAATCAATTGTTGTATCTTTATATTTAAAGAAATATCCAAAGATGATTATGTGTATTAAATAAAATAAAGTACACCAATAAGCTTCAATATGATATAAACTTTATCTTAGATATTCTTGAAATACTTGTAAATTAAAATATTTCAATAATCAAAATCTTAATTTTTTTCATTTTTTTATTATTTAAAAAATGAAATAAACTAAAATATGTTAAGTAATTATAAAAAAAAAGTAAAGAGATAAATGGATGGAAAGGTTTACCACACATGATATGAGATGTAGTTTACAAAATTGTATTTGAAGTAGTTCATCTCAGTTATTGGTTTCTTTCTTTTACCCACTAATGATACAAATGGTATAGTTTTAAGTTTGTCACATAAGTGTCACCCATTCTCCTCTATTTCATTGCTAGGCCAAACAATTGACTTTTAGGGCATGGGTTTGTAAACCTAATCATATTTTAGGGCATGGGTTTGTAAACCTAATACCATTATCAAATGAAGTTCACATTGCTCATCTTTATAAATTCATTGCCACTACTAAACCAATAAAATATAAAGCATAGTTTTAATTTTATATAACTTTACTAATTAATCATCATCATAATATTTTTTTCTTTACAACTTTTAGATATGTTAAGAGCATCCTACTTAAAAAAAGAAATTGTAAAAACTATATGTTGCTTACCACTCTTAGGGCATGGGTTTGTAAACCTAATCATATTTTAGGGCATGGGTTTGTAAACCTAATACCATTATCAAATGAAGTTCACATTGCTCATCTTTATAAATTCATTACCACTACTAAACCAATACAATATAAACCATAGTTTTAATTTTATATAACTTTACTAATTAATCATCATCATAATATTTTTTTCTTTACAACTTTTGGATATGTTAAGAGCATCCTACTTAAAAAAAGAAATTGTAAAAACTATATGTTGTTTACCATGGTGAAATAACAAATTGTGGTTGTGGTTATGGATACATGTTTATCAGATCAAATGCATAATAGTATCACCATGCACAAGTTAATATGTTTCCTATAAGCTCATTGTAAATAATTTTAAATTATCTATTAACATACATTTTGTAATTAAACTAACTTAAAAGCCATTAAATAATCTAAATTCTTTTGTATTCAACCTAACTTTGTTGTTTTCATTCAATCTTATAAAACACAAAGTAAATGTTTTAATTATCCATACCATGAGGTCAATATCCAAATCCCTTAGAGAATGTTATCGTCTTTTGCAAAATGTTACTCTTTTACTAATTGGGTACACTCCTAATTATCTCTTTAGAAATTACAAACTTTTATAAAATATAACTACAAAATAGTTTAAAATGATCAAAGATATTTAAATTCACTCTATTCTAGTAACATATCATTGTCTTAAACTAAAATTTTAAATTACACTTTACATTTTATACCTTTACCTACGTTAATCAACAAAAAACGTTTCCGTTATGAAAAAAAAAATTCCAAATATCCACATCACTTTGAAATAATATCATGAAAAGAAAACATTCCAAATTATCCATATCGCTTTGAAAAAATATTATGAAAATAAAATATTCACCATTAATAAAATGATATATTATTAAATTAACATACCATTAATACTTTTACAGCTCGCCATCGAATGCAATTTGCCCTTTAATAATACCTTTAACCTGGGTAAATTAGCTTTAAAAAAATATTATGAAAAAAAAACATTTCAATCATCCATATCGCTTTGAAATAATATTATTGCATTATTAATATAATAATATATTATTAAAATAACATACCTTCAATACTGTAGGTTGCCATCTAAGGCAATTTGCCCGTTAATAATACCTTTAACCTAGGTAAATCTGCAAATTACTCAAGGATATTGCAGACGTAATCAAACATTTTATACTTTAAAGAAATTCAATATATCGATGAAACAATAAAATAATATTACCAGCAAATAATATCACCGCGGTACAGCACCTAAAATGAAAATATAAAATTCCTTTAGATATATAAATAATATAAAGATGAAAATCAATATTACCAGTAAAACACCAAACTGAAAATACACAGCAACTCTTTAGATATTTTTTTTTTTCCAAAGAAAAAAATCGTAAATACTTTATTCACATTCAGTAGATGGCTCTCATAGTCCATTTTACAAAATACAACCAATAAGTTGTCATTACAAAATTTGCCTCAGAATGAGCACAAATCCACAAATCATAACAATAGAACATTACATACATTAAATCATCAGATCATAATGTTCACCAAAATACTTTCCAGCAGAAAAGAAAGCAGAAAATCATGTAAGAAACTAAGTCTGATCTTAGCAGACTTATATCATCACTCCTGAATAAATCAGGTCAGATCAAAATGGGACAGGTGATCAAAAGCAAAGATATCAGAGCAAAACGAGCATGCCGATGAAGTCTCAAAAATGTCAAAAGCTGCTGTTTATTCAGATAACCATTCTTGTGGCATTAAAACATACATACAAAAAATTCCAATATCAGAAAGAAAATGGAAACCAGCCAAATGTAACCTATCTATCATAGGAATAGGCAGAGCATGTCTCCATTTACATCCAACCCATGGATCTAAGCCTATACGAACAGCTTTGCCAGAACCAACCTTCCAAACCAGAAAATTCCCAATGAGATCAAAGGCCCAAAGGACAGCTTTCCAACAGATTGAAATGTTCTTTTTCTTTTTAACAGAGGATCTTATCCAATCCAGTTTATTCAATGGGAAAATATATTTCTGATAAGCTATCTTAACCCATAAACCCGAACCATGAATAATATCCCATACCTTTTTTGCTGCAAGGGCTTTGGCAAATAAGACAGGGACCTTAAGTCCCCAACCACCCAAAGATTTAGGCAAAGCAATAGACTTCCAAGATATCCAGGATAAACCAGAGGATTTCTATTTACCAGCCCAAAGAAAGTTAAAGCATAGCTTTCTGATTTTGTCTATGACACCCAAAGGAACCCAAAAATGCATCCAATAGACTGGAGTAGCCTCTAAAACAACTTTAATCAAGATCAGCTTTCCTCCTTTGGACAACCAACAGAAGCTCCAATTCTGAATCCTTTGTTCAACTTTGATAATCAGCCAATCCCAATCCCTAATAAGATATCTGCAAGGTTTAAGGTTGAACCCTAGGTACTTCATGCCAGACTCAATTCGAGCAACATGAAAACTAAAAATGTTCTGTAATGTAATAACTTCAGACTCTTCCATACAGGAGAAATAGAGTGATGATTTATTATTGTTAATTTGCATCCCAGATGCCTTACAGAAATGCATTAAAATCTCATAGAGAGTAGAGAGAAATTGTTCAGAGCCATCATTAACCATGACAATGTCATCCACAAATAGAACATGCGTTAATACAATGTC
Organism: Pseudotsuga menziesii; assembly: GCA_001517045.1. Lineage (NCBI taxonomy): Eukaryota > Viridiplantae > Streptophyta > Pinopsida > Pinales > Pinaceae > Pseudotsuga > Pseudotsuga menziesii. Next base: position 70,742 of record LPNX010886706.1, read on the forward strand.
ATTACCAATGTCTAAACCATGATAAGACTCACTGTGTGAAGCATGCAGAATAGCCCTCCCAAGGCCTTCAACCACAATAAGAAACAGCAGTGGTGCTAAAGGACACCCCTGTCTGAGCCCCCTACCAGATTTGAAAAAATTTGTAGCAACACCATTTATCAGCAAAGAGAATGAGACAGATGATAGACTGCTCATAACCCATGCAATAAAATTCCCAGCAAAACCCATTTTTGCAAGTATAATCTGAAGATAAACCCAGCTGACTCTGTCATATGCTTTAGATAGATCAATCTTAATCATGACAGCTTTAAGGATTTAACATGCATTGAATGCATGCCCTCCTAAATGACACCAACTGCATCGTGAATCTGCCTTCCCGGCAAAAATCCAAACTGTTCACGAGAAATATATCTACTCAAAACCTTTCGGATTCTAATCGAGATGATATTACCAATAATTTTGTATACAAAGTTGCACAAAGAAATAGGTCTAAAATCCTCAAAAGATGAAGGGCTGTCAACCTTAGGAATAAGAGCAAGAAAAGTAGAGTTAAAGACAGCTGGGATCTTGCCACTTAATCTAGACAATTCAATGACTCTTAAGAGATCTTCACCCAAAACATCAAACAAGCATCTGTACACCTCAACAGGGATACCGTCCGGGCCAGGACTCTTATCATTTTTGCTGATGTTTAAGATATGCTTGATATCTTGAAGGGTAACAGCTTGCATAAGCTCGGAATTATCATCCTCAGTAACAGAAGTTGGGAAATGACCAGCACTAAGAACAATTTCTGGAAGATGGAGATCAGCTTCTTCTTTAAATAGACTTTCAAAGTGCTGAATCCCAGCCTCTACTATAGCTTCATAACCTTCCACAAGATTTCCAGAGTCATCAAAAAGTTTCCAAATTGAGTTACGGCATTTCCTATGAGCAGCAAATTTGTGAAAGAAAGGAGTATTGTCATCTCCACAATGCAGCCATAAAGCCCTACTTTTTTGGCGGGCCTCCTTTTCCCGAAAAAGAAGAATAGCCTGCTTGCGAGATTCTATCTCAGTCAATAAATCTTTATCAACCACTGATAAAATGCAAGAAGAATGACTATCATGAAATCTTTTTAACTCAAATTCAATATCAACCAAATCTTTTATGTTCTGAGCTTTTTTATTCAGGGACCACTTAGTAGAAATTTCTTTAATGCGTTTTAGATTCACACAAAATTGAGCCTCAGGAGATAAAGCAGATCGAACATCGAATCGAACCCAAGAGTTTTTTAAGGCATCAACCAAATCAATATGGTCCAGCCATCCTGCATTAAACTTGAAAGGACTGTGGGCCTTAGAGTTCTGAGAGGAAATTTGCAGAAAAACAGGTTGATGGTCAGAAACACCTCCACAACCAATCCATTGTTTAAGGAGGAAATCACAATCAAGGAAATCAGCCGAGACTAAAAGACGATCCAATCTTTTACAAATACCCTCGTCACCAACTCTGCGATTACTCTGGGTAGGAATAGATACCAAAGGATTGATGTCAACTAACCCCAAATTCTCCAACAAGTTATGGAAATAATTAGATAATGGATCCACTTGAGCATGAACCCCCCAAATTTCAGATAGACCCAGGGAGAAATTAAGATCGCCTCCAAAAACTAAATAAGGAGACAAGAGACTATCCAGCTTGATCAGATTGTTCTAGAAAGATTCCCTATCCAGATAGGGCGCATATAAATTTACAAAGGATATTTCCTTTTGTAAGTCATAAGAAAATAAAACTGCACACAACCCAGCTTTTAATGCCCATGCATTAAGAAAAATAAAATTACAAGACTTCCATCTGACAATAAGTCCACCTGATCTGCCCATAGCGTCCACCGATATGAACTTCCATCCATGAATCATAAATTCCAAGTCTTGAACCAATACACCCCCCTCAATCATTGTTTCTTGAATAAAAAGAACATTAACAAAATGTAGATCTATAAGCCTCTTAACTGCTAGTTTCTTGGGAAGACTAGCCAAACCCCTAACATTTAAGGACATAAGGATCATAAGGGAACTTGATTAAGGGCAGATGCTCTAAGCACCCCAACACCTCTCAAATCAGATTGCACTATTTGGACATCCCTAGTCAAACCTTCCTCAACTTCAAGGATCCCAAATTTATCTTTGACAGGCCTAGAAATATCCTGTACAGATTTAGTACTCGATCGAAGAAAATACCCCTTACTAACAATTGCCTTACATGGAGATACAAAACCAAGATCCTTCAAAGATGAATTCGGAACAGAAGAAGATAATGCCTCGGAAGTAAGATTCAAAAAAAAATTATCATCCAAGGAATTAGATAAACTTATCTGTTTAAGATTGGCTAATGGATCAAAACCAAGAGAAACGGAATGAACATCCAAGTTCTCATCCACAGACTTTCCAACCTTAGCAATAAACTGTATCTCATTTGAATTGGCTCTCCAATTATCCAAGGTTTCAACCACTGATATCCCTGCCTTAGCAATAGACTGATTCCAATCTTTTTTGACTCTCCAAATTTTAGAAGAAGAATGTTTTTTAAATGATAGGGAACAATCATTTGCCAAATGTCCAAGCCCATGACATCTAAAACATCTAAAGGGAAGTCCCAAGTAATCCAAAGGCTGAAAGAAATCTTTGTTACCTGATTTAATGACCAATTCAGCAGGTAGATCCAGTCGAAAATCTAACAGAACAAGAACTCGGCCAATGCAGCAGACCCCAGATTTTAAATAGGAGAAATCAGTTTCCAGATGGGTTCCCAAAGTATTCCCAAGAAGTCTGAAGAAATCAGCAGACCATAAATTAAAAGGTAAATGCGGTAGTTTGACCCAAGTAGGAACTTGGTCATACCTTTCCTTTCGCGGATCAAATAATGGGGTCCACCTCTTGATAAGAAGGGCAGCATTATCCCATTTCCAGACACCAGCTAGAATCCTATCAGTATCGTCTGCTGAAGAAAATTTAAATGCTATCCAACCCCGTGGAAGCATATAAATCTCAGGAATAGAACTGATAATCCCATTCCAAACCCTAACAGCCCACCCATGAAGAGAATCTGCATTATAGTTACGCCTTCCAAACCTTCCAACCAAAGTCACAACATTAGTAAGAACTATGTCATTTAATAGCACATCTTCCCCCAAAGTCATTAAGACAGGATTTATCTTCTTGATAGGTTTGGGGATCCTCTTCTTAGGCTTAGATGGACCAATGCTACCAGAGTAATGGGGCTCAGGTTCAAATTCATTTTCAGGATCCATAGACTTAAGAGGTTTATAATTAACATCAGAAAAGGAAGCAATTCCCAACTCTGCATTCTTACAAACCTCTTGAACCATCCCATCTACCTGGATAACCGGTAAACTAGGCTTATCATTCTGATAATCATAAAAATGCTCACATGCATTCTTTTCACTTTGTTGTAAACCCATTGAATCCAAAGGATGATCCAGTTTTGGAGAAGAATGAAATATCCCATCCAAACAGCTAGTCCCAAGCATCTGACAAGCAATTGAGGGTTTCCCACAACCCCCCAAGCATTGAGAGGCTTGGCATTGGAGATCCAATTCTGAAGGCTGAGACTCATCCTCAACCAAAAAACAATTCCCAGTCGTCTGAGAATTAAGAGAAGAAACGTTCCTAAGACCCAAGTCCATCCTAGAAGGGTAGTCCCCAGTAGCAGAAAGATCTTCTCCTAGATTCAGATGAGAAACTGTCGGCCGACCCGAAGGAACAGAAACTACCGGGCAGGGAAGGATTGGATTCAACAGTTGACTCCCACCCATACCAGCATCATCCAAACATTCCAAAGGGGAAGAAACTTTATCCAAATGATCATCCTGACCAATGACAGGCCCCGAATCGCCCAGGTTAAACGACAAATAGGTAGTAGAGAGCCTCTTCTCCACTCCATTGCCCTGCTTGATGCATTGCAGGTGCCCTGGCGGAGTGCGGGCCAAGGATTTGACTGCCCGCAACGACATAACCGAAGCCCGAAAAACCCCCAGTCAAAGACCAGGCAGCAAACAACACAGGCTCCTCTAGAAAGTAACACACAGTTCTAGAAAGAAACATACAACTAACCAAATTACAACAATTTCGCCCCAGAAAATAAACCCATACACTACAGACTTCGCAGATAATCCAATTCGGCAGCCAGAGTATAAGTCTCACAACGAATGAAAGACCTCTAGCACAATCCAACAACAACGTAATGCCAAAGGTGCATCTGTCAAGAAAACCAACTCAACAGCCAAAAGATACCCCAATGGCCTCCAAATCCGAACAGAAACATACCAGAAACAGCTATCCAAAAGACAGGACCTCGTCCCCTGGATCTGATCAAATTCTCAGAGAGGAGAATTAACAAAAACACAAGACAGGGTAGATACTGAACATACCTGCATATCATTCGGATATCACAGAATAACCGCTGCCAGGGAAAATTGATATATCACCAATAATGCGCTCAGCTAGCTCTCCACCAGCACAGATGCCAAATCTCTTCAGCCATATCACCAAACACCTCATCTAAAGCAGAAGCATTCTCTCATAAACCAGAACATCAGAAATGTAGCTTATCCTCCTGAATTTTAGAAACTCAGCAAATTGACCAAATGACAGAGCGGCCAACATAGAACCAGGACAACAGAACCCCAAAGATCCTTCATAAACCGCATAGATTCAGAGGTATCTCGCAGCCACAAGTATGCATTGCTCCTGGGGCGAAGAAACAACTACAAACACAGACTGCACCGCAATCGCCACTACCTCAAAAGTCACTAGACAAGAAGTCCAGAACTTGAACCAATAAACGGCCAAGAAAGGTCTAAAGCTGATCAAGAATCTCCAATCTTCGAACACGACCCACCCTCAAAACAGCCCCAAGCTCAGAAAGAAACAGGAAATGCGTCAAAACAACCGGCAAAAAACCACTAACCTTTATACCACAAAAACTGTCATACCACAGCGCTCACCACGATCAGAGGAACGCACCACAGTGACCACCGAAAGAACCAGATGGCCAATTGGACATTCATAACACAAACCACCAAACCGAATCGAAGGCCAATGAAAAGTAACCAAAGAAACCTGCTAGATCACAGCGGTGACCACAGCATTGGTCATTATAGAGCCAAATGCATGGCATCCTCAAAACTGGCCTAAACACCGAGGAAAAAAAACGCAGCATCCCGGGAATGAAGCAAAACGCAGCATCCTTTAAAGCCCAGCCAGCGCTAACAAAGGGTCGCCAAAATCGAGAGTCAAACGAACAACACGCAGAAAAATGCCACATCCACAGATGCAACCGCCAAATAAATCCGGGAAAACGCCAGATTAACTATCAAAAATAGCTAATAACGCACACAACAAAATCCGGCAGCAGACCTTCTCCTTTGGCTCTCAGCGACAAATTCTTCGAATCATCAGAATTCCTCCTGCTAAATCACAGCGATGACCACAACATTGGTTAATCTAGAGCCATCTGCATGGAAACCTCAAACCGGCCTAAATAGCGGAAAAAAACACAGCAACCTGGTGGCAAAGAAAAAAACGCAGAATCCCGAGGGCAGAAACACAGGTCCAAAACCAAAGCGATGCGAATAAGAGAAAAGACGCATCCAGAGACCACATAAAATTGATATCAATTCAATGAAAACGTGGCATCTCCACAAAGAAAGGGAGATAAATGCTACGGATAGGACTAATAAGGTACATTAAAATCCCAGCCAGCACGTACAATGGTCGTCAAATCGAGAATCATACAAATAGTACGCAGATTATCGCCTCGTCCACATATGCAACCACCAAATACGTCCAGGCAATGCCAATTTAACGGTCAAAATATAGCCATTAACGCCCAAAGCAAGCTCCGCTCAAAAGATCCAACTCCCAACATCTTCTTCAACTCTTTAGATATATAAAGATGATAGGAACATAAAAATTCAGAACACGGCAAACTCACTACCCACAAATACCGACGTAGTAAAATTTTATGGGATTCAAAGAGGAAATGACCAAAGAGCAAATTGTATTAAGCGAATTCGAGGCAGCAACCGCCTTCAAAACACATATGTTGATATTAATTTTCGTGAAACCCTAAAACATCGAAAAGCCAGAACCCTAAAACTTGGAAAAGCCAAAAACCCTAAAACATGGAAAAGCCAAAACCCTTACACAGGGCTAGTCCATGACACGAGAAGCAAGAACACATGTCTAAAGTAATTGTCTGCTAATTAACAAAAAGAAAAACCCTAGCAACACAAGGACCTGTACATTAAAAAAAAGAAATACCCTAGAAACACAATGACCTAAACATTATATTAATGTAATCCATCATGGATGAGAACCACGAACTTTGGTTAGAAAATCAGGGTCGCTGAGCTGGTCCCTCATTTCTTCGAGATTTGAAATCATTGGACTTTATCTTCACGTCAACTGCCGGCCTGACGCGCCACCCAAAGCCTTCGGTTGTTCTTGTTAAGAAATCATGGGCACCAAGATTATAAAGAAATAAGAAAAACTAAACAATTAATTTTATTAATTGGAGGGCGCAGCTTTCATATTGAAGCCGGTACTTATTTATCTCATTACAATATATTCAATAACTGTCGCATAACTGTAATTTATCACAACAGTAATATAACTGTTACTTACAAACTAATTGTAAGTGTTAATCTTCAACACACCCTCTTAACACTACAATTTAAAAAAAACTTGATTGACATAATAACATAAAATAAAGAACTTCTGAAATGGATTTCTATTTTCTTCTCTACATATTCAGATTTTTGCAGGTACTCCATCATGGTGTCTCATCACCCTCTTAAAGGTAGAATTACCTAGTTGGATTCTCGAGTTCCCGGATTCCACCTCCCCGAACTCCCGAATCACAGATCTCCCGAAGTCAAATTACTGGACAATCCACATGTCACGGTGTCTCATCACCCTTTTAAAGGTAGAATTCCCTAGTTGGATTCCCGAGTTCCCAGATTCCACCTCCGCGAACTCCCGAAGTCAAATTACTGGTAGCGTAACCTTAGCAACTAGTGAGGGATCCTTCCCTAGACCACAACTCTCGAAATTACTTGGACAACAATCCATATTGAGTTACACTCTATTAACTTCTTCATATAGTAAAGAAGAAATCTCACTGTTCAGAATAGTAAGTTGTTTGTCTTTGTTGTTATCATCAATTAAAACAACAATCTTTCTTTACATATATATTGAATATTGAGCAAAATTATATGCATACTATATTTTGTAAATACAACTCAAATGTCACAAATTAATTTGACAAATGTATCAAAAGAATTTTTCACAGCAACCACTCCAGCATGCATAATGATATATCGATGAAATTTCCAGCTTTCATTTTGACAATTCTAGCTTTTAATTTGAGAGATAGTCATAACAATATATAACAATTTCCCTTCGTCCTATGCAGAACCACTATTTTCCAGTCTCAGCAATACTGTGGCAAGTAGATTCTGAAATTTCTGATAAAATCTACTATTTTTTTTGTCTCAGCAATACTCTGGCAAGTGGGTTCTGAAATTTCTGATAAATTTTTTGGCCTGGTCACGCACTAGATTTCCAGTGCTCCAGCCGTTAGATACACCAATGCTACCAATGCTGCTGCGTTGATACATAGATTTGAAAGACAAAAGCTATGGAACAACTTCAATTCGTGCAGACATTTATTTTCACAAATACTATTGATAAAAATCTACATATTTATGCTATTCTAATATAGTGACCATGATTATAAAAAACTCATCTTCCAGCCACTCTCGTGAGAGATTCAGGGCTGTCCAAGCTCTGATACCATGTTAAGAAATCATGGGCACCAAGATTATAAAGAAATAGAAAAACTAAACAAGTAATTTTATTAAGTAATTTTATTAATTGGAGGGTACAACTTTCTTATTGAAGCGGGTACTTATTTATCTCATTCAATATATTCAATAATGGCTACATAACTATAATTTATCACAACCGTAACATAACTCTTTACTTACAAACTAATTGTAAATGTTAATCTTCAACAGCTCTCGCACCAGCTTTCCATCTTGTCCTTCATGGACTTTAAGCGGACCCAAAGACGACGGGTCAAGCCTCCCCGCCTTAATGTCAGTTACCGTGTCGTCCAATTTGACGCCGGCGTGGGCTTTACTGAAGGAATCCTTGATACTTTCCTGCATGAACTGTGAACTGCAAATTTCGAGGATCGTAACTCGCCGAGCTTGAATAAACGTGATCCCGTCCCAAAGTCTTCGTCGCAGAATACAGTTGGTATCATATCGTAGTCCATATTTGAACCGCTTGCTAATTTCCTTGCCATCTTGATCACGCCAAGCACTGAAAGGTTCATGTGTTCGACGCTGATAAATAGAGATATTTTGCGCAAATGAAGTAGTTAAAACCCTAACAACATTACCCTAATGGTCCCCATACGAGCCGGGGAAGCCAGATGGATCGCGAATGATATTCACCGAGTTGTGGGGCCGCCTTTAATGAAAAGCCCTGCCAAATTACGACAGCGAACAATATTCACCAAGTTGTAGGGCCGCCTGCTCTGCCAGACTGCGATGTCCCACGAGTCACAAGTAACATTCAAGTTCCAAGGATCAAATTTGAAGGGCAGGTCTCATTTTACTTTGAAGGGTTATGAGAAATAGAACACTTCAATGTTGATAAATCATTTTTTTTATTTGAAAATTTAAGCCTTAAAAGAATTTCATTATTTATTAAAAACATTGTATGGAAAAAAAATGACAATAAGAAGAAATCCCAAGTGATTCAACATTTACCTCGAATTAGTGAAGTAAACCATGTACATATGATTTATCACTTCTAGATTTTTTTATGGGGATTACTCAAGAGTTAGTATAGAGGAGGAGAGACTAAAATAAAGATTGAGAATGAAGAACATGTAAACGTGATGGAATATGAGATTGGGAAAGAGCCCATTTAGAAAGAGATTGATGCACTTATTTTGTTAATGTGAACAAAGCCATAACAATTAGGAGTATTGGTTTTTTGTATTGCATGTTCTTTGGCCTATTTATTGTTTTAAGGGAAATGTTTGTTTCCTATCATGCTAAAGTGATTAGAGTAGTTGAGAACTAGTCGCAATCTTATTTGAATGCATAATATGGAATTAGGGGTGAAAGTAGGCTCATGGGGTACTAAAGCTTATTTCTGTCTAGAATTGTTTTGAGAAGAGCTCCACTATTAGAACTCCTATCTTACAAGGACAAAAGAGATTATGCATCAAATCCCTAACATTAACAACAAAAACTAAAAAGATGATCTTTGTCTAGTGCCAACAAAAACTAAAAAGATGATCTTTGTTGAGTGCCAACGTATCCACCTAAAACTAGTGTACTTCTAACATTGTACATACCTAGGAGATTTAAAATCGTTGATCCTTGTTGTGACCACTTGATCATTGCCATAACCAATGGTTTAAATAAAAAACATAAAAGTAAAAAAAAAGATGATCTTTGTCGAGTGCCAACGTATCCACCTAAAACTAGTGTACTTCTAACATTAACATACCTAGGAGATTTAAAATCGTTGATCCTTGTTGTGACCACTTGATCATTGCCATAACCAATGGTTTAAATAAAAAACATAAAAGTAAAAAAAATAGAAGAATAACTTTTCCATGACATTTTACCTTACCTGTTTTGAAATGAAATTTTCTACATGTTATTAAAAGCATTGTATTATTATCTTTCCAACTAAATAAGTATTTTAGGATCCACATTTCCATTAATGGCAAAAAAAAGTTACAAATACCATCACAAAGCTAATTGATATGTTTGTCCGTATGGACACAGTTCATGAGTAACTAGCCATTCAATTTCAAACTCCACCTAATCCCTAAGCATGGTCTTCACCATAATAAACCTAGGTATTAGAAGACTTGAAAATCTATCTTTCAAACTTTAGTCTTGAGTCTACTAACATCTAGAAGTCAAATGAGAGGGATTGATAGGGATTCTCATTTCTCTTTTCAAAACTCGGTGCATATAATTATTATTCAAACACATTGAAAAAAGAATCCTTCAAACTTCAATGTGGATCTTACTAGTATTTGGATCTCACACAAGAAGAAGTTTGAGAGGGATTCCACACTTATCTTTTCAAATTTTCATCTTATATTTATGTGAAAAGGTTAGACAAAAAAAAGGACTATTATATACTATAATCTCTTTGTGAACCTTAAAGATTCAAAAATGTTATTTTGACAAAAAACATATTTACAATCTATTCTCTTAAATTCTGGGTTGATAGGTTTGAGGAGTGGTATCCAAGGTAATTGTAGACTCCATTTTATATGTTGACATTACGAACCTTTATCGAAAGGTTCATCATCAAGACAATGAGTCGATTTGAGTAACGGATAAAGATTTATTAATATATCTTTAACAACATATTTCAAGAGAAAATTAGGAAATTCATAATGTTGACTATATAACGAAGGCCAAACCCAAACCCTAAAAATGTTAAGCTAGATAATAAGGAAGTCTAAGTTGTGATTAAAACAAACACCCTAAATTGCTACAATGATTATGAACTTAGAATAGAATCAAAGTCTAAATTAAATTTATTAATATCAAATATTTTTCTTAATTAATAAATTGTGAATTACTTAACCTATTTTTTATAAACTATAGAACTAAATGTAATATGTATTTCTAACCTAGAAATACTACAATTTTTTAGATAAAATAATAATTTAAGAGTATTTTTTAATAATTATTGAGCTATTGGCCATAACCTAGGAAATATTTGATGTAAAAAAGTAACCTAAATTATCATATCTCATTTACTCACGCATCGTTCTAATAAAAATTAAAACTTTAAGATTAATATACAACTTAATCTTGTATTGATATCTAATCTTTTTATAATAAAATTCAACATGGATTTCATTAAAGAACACTCCAATAATTGAAGAGAGGCATCGTTTTGAACAATGTAAATCATGCCAATTATGGTAAAAAAAAATTCACCATCAATAGATATGACTCATATGAGCATTTAATTTCACATCGTATAAGAAAATACTCAAGTGACTTTTAAGTTGTGAGATCACCTGACTTGGTGAACAAGAAGATGCTAGATGGAAAACCGAGTTAGAAGGCTGGAATCCTCTGAGACCAATATTTAATGAAGTTGGTGAATTAGTAATGCAGGTCAATGCCATTAAATTCTTTGAAAGTGAACATCGAATCCCAAGTCACAGTCATCGAGTTGAACTTGGAACTGGGCAGCAGAGTGGCCCACTGTGGTCCGTGCCCATTGGGACCGAGATCCTCATCCATGATCCAACTATTAGAGGGAAATTGGGTAGACTATGAGTCCTGACTCTTCCACAGTCCAGTGAGTCACTGATAACCCCTGGAAGGGCAAATTTTGTATGTGCCCTTCTATTGCAAATTTACCCTTACTTACTCAATTTCATTATTGACGTGCTGGAAATGAAACTAATTTTTTTTTGCATGGTAAAATTATTTGTGGCCTTCTATGAAGGTTAAAATGGCCTTTGAAGGGCCCTGAAGCCTTCAAATTTGAATCCTGCATTCAACCACTTTCAATTATACGTGAGCTTAAAATATACATATTGATATACAAATAAAATTATATTAAGATAATAAACAAGTATTTGAGGTTAATTTTAATATGTTGTAAACCCAAATTTTAGGGATTATGGGTCATTTTATTATATCGAAGAGGTGCATTCTATAGCCCATTAGAAGAGAGATATGTAACTCCTTTGGTGCTCATCTTAAAGTTGACACATGTCCTTTATAAAAAAGTAATAAAATATTATTAAAAATAACATGTCCACTTAAATTAAATTAAAATTATTTATAATTGCATATATATAAAATAACATAAATTAGATAAACTAAAACCATAAATATTGGATTACACATTTCTTCAACATTTCTACTCTAAAAAAGGGTTTGCACCTTGAGAAATTTGATCCCTCTACGTGCTTGATAGATCCCCTTTTAGATGGATCTATGCTGGTAAATATTTAGTTTTGGTTACTAAAGGTGGAAAGTTGCTTGCCTTTGGAAATTGAATGTCAAATGTCACATCTACTTGTATTTATAAGCCATTCTAGTTGAATGGATGGAAATCAGGTTTGGAGTTTCCTAGGCTTGTCATGGTCCTTGTATATTCTCTCTGTCATGGTCTCTTCCTTTATATATTGTTTTGCCAAACCTATAATTTGCAAAACCTATTTTTTTTTTCTCACAATCTTTTTTCATTAAGAAAATACTATAGTTGATATTCATTCATATATGAATCAAACTATACAAGGGATTTAAATAGTCTTTATCAAACTTGAACCATAGACAAAACATGGATACAATCTGAAAATACAAGAAATAAAGCATATGCTTTTACAATGACAAGAAAAATGTCATGTCCCCATCCAAATAAGACTACTTGCAAATAATTTTTCACCAACCTACTAGTTCCCTAGGTTGAGGCACATACATGAATTTTCTAATAAGAGAGCTATAGCACCCAAAGGGACCTTAGTTTACCATATTCACATTAAAATGGGTCATATATATAACAAAATGTTAAGAAATAAGGTGTCATTGGTTCATGAAGACAATTGGAAGCTTGTAGAGTCTTTGGGTGATTGGATTCCCCACACACTTGGCATGACCTCCATCCAAATTCAAACCCAAGGGGAATGTAACATTCTTGGATGATATTGTGGTGTCACATAACCTAGCATGAGCCAAGAATTCGAATTAAAAAAGGAGAATAACTCCCATGAAAGAGGAAGTGACAAAGAAGACAATGTGTGCCACTTGGAGGGAGATTCCATGCACTCTATTACAAAAAATGATAAAAGATTCTATGACAAATATGACAAATTAAGACCTGATTGTAGACCTATGACAAATATGAAATGACATGAATAAAAATAGACACCAACATGGTGCACTTTGGGAGTTAGAGGCATCCATTCATATTGGGGAAAGAGTTGGAGCATGTAGAAAGGAGACAAGTGTCATAGGAGTTACTAAACCACTAAGTTGAGTTGGAGGAAGCCTATGCAGGGAAATTCAACCTTACAAAGCCTGATGAAGTTAATAAAAGGATGTATTTAGGAAGGAGAATGAATTTTGATCATTTTTCAATTGGCCTTTGGCATTTTGGGGAGCTTTTTCTTGTCCATTGCACAATGGGTGTTTATGCTCTCTACTTGAACCAATTTCAAGGGAGTTGGATTCCTTTCTAAGTTGGTTGATGGAGAGGCCATTCATACCTCTCAATGGAGGTTATTGATGGTATTTAGTTTCATGTTGAAGGTCCATACCGACCAAGTTCTCATCTAACTCCCTCTTCTCTCATTCCTTCTTCTCCACCCCCCCACACTCTCATGTTGATGCGCACTTGTTGGAGTGGTGTGTGCTCTTTGTCGAGTCCTGTAATATCTTGAATTTTGGACCTAATACTTATAGGCATGAGCTTATTGACTATGATGTTATCTTGATGTTTTATTTTGATATATTGGGTCGAAGACCCCACTGCATATGAACATAATGATTTGTTTTATACATTGGGCATAAGCCAATTATTGATGATATATATATATATATATATATATATATATATATATATATGCTTGTTTGTGTTGGGAGTGGACCCTGAAGCACATGATTGATGAGATGTTTTGTGTTGAGCGAGGAGCTCTAGAGCACATGGGTAATTAATGTTTTGTGTTGAGCGAGGAGCTCTAGAGCGCATGGGTAATTAATGTTTTGTGTTGAGCAAGAAGCTCTGGAGCACATGAGTACTTACATTTTTGTTGAGTGAGAAGCTCTAGAACACATGAAAAGATAATTGGAAGTGTTGGGCATAAGCCCTAGAGCCTTCCATGTTGATGTTGAGCATAATATTTGGAACATTGGATCCTTGGCCATGGTATCCTTAGGTGTATCGTATAAGTACATCCTATCATTAATGTTGACCGAAGAGCTCTAGAATTACACTAAGTTTGTAACTCCTTGTTTTAGCGTTAAGAATGGGCTCTAGTAAGCGCTAGGATTTACTGAAAAGAATTAAATAATTTCCGAGTGAAAATGACTAGAGAAAATTTTTGATCTCATGAGACTTATTTATAAGTGATTAAATGAAATTTCGAATTTCTGTATTCTCATCAAGTACTAAAGAACTATCATGTTATACGAGGGAATCCAACATGCAAGGATGTTTAGAGATGCCTAGCCTAGTAGACCTAACCATCTACCTATTTTACCTTACTGAAGAAATGTCATTAAGTCCAGGGATCATGGTATATGATGCCCAAAGACAAATGTTAACAAATGTTATATTATTATGTATTTTATACATGGTATGTATAACGAATAAATATAGTAATAATATTGATGATGAAAGAAATAAAGAAAAGTTCCATCCATTATTATTTATTATTAAAAGATAATAAATTGTACAATACCTACAAATATCTAATTAGGGACTAGTTGAAAGTTCCTAAGTTAAAGAATTAAAAATTACCCAAATTAATTAAAAAGGGTTAAATCAAGAAACTAAGGTTTCTTGATTTAACTGTCCCTTTGAGTGAAAAGTCTGTCTATAAAGTCTCAAGCCAAGGAAAGGCTTGTGGTACTGACTATATTTTGGGGAGTCATTATTCTCCCTGTTTTTCTCTCAAGTGGATTTTTGGAGAACATTTTCATGGAAGGAAAAAGGAGAATTGATCCAGACCTGATATACCAGATAGGAAACCCTACCTTAGGAGCTCTAAGCTACTTGCATGTTGGAGTCCAGCTCGAGGGGATCCGAATTGAAACCAGAAACGGTTCCGGGTCATGGTTGGGTGGAACGTGGTACTTCCCAAGTGATTCGGTCATCTATTATAGAGGTCAAATATGCCTAAGAATTGTTAATGCTGGTTATTTGACTGTACATGTTCAACCATTAAAGAAATTTCAGATTACAGGTATGAGATCCTAGACCGCCTATTCTATTTTTCTAGAATAAAAGTTGGGTGAATTAGGCAAGGGTTCACATTATATGTTCTAACCCTATGCGTTTGATTTCTGTTTAAATATTCTAGGGATTACATTTTAAATTATAACCCTAGGATGTACTTTAATTCTTCTGCTAGATTTTATCTAGGGTTTATTCATTTAGTTTACTTCTGCAATTTTAATTCATTTATAAATGTTTATCAAGGTTTTTTCACCCTAGTTTTATTCCTGTATTACTTTTATTATTGAAAGTGTGTTAATTGAAAACTAGGTTTTATTTTAGATCTATTACTTATTTGTTCTTTGGCCTATTTACTCTACTATCAGATTTCATATGTCAGCAGAGCCATGCTGCATTTGAAACCTAGATTTAATTTAGTATCATCTAATTATAATAATAAGAACACTAATTAATTATCCTATCAGTATATAAGCATTATACTATTGGTAAGTATATATATGGGTCAGTGCAACAAGATGAGGGACCTTTTAGATGCAATCCTAGTTTTCAAAAACAAGATCACGTTACTAAAAAATACAACGCGTTTTTGCTACATAGCACTTGCTATGGTTCAACCCGAGTCTGACATGTTATGGGACATGTAGGATAGGAAGACATATCACATACGCAATTTGGAAAACAAAAAATAATTTAAATACACAGGCCTGAAACCCGCAACCCATTTTAACAATCAAGAACGCGAAAACGAAGGCCAATTGGAGCGTTTTGGAGCAAGTTAACTACTTGGGATTGTTGGAGGAGCTGATTTAGGTTGAGGGGAGGAGATTTCACTGGTGAATTTTCATCCAATAAGGTAATTCAATCACCCAAAGCATTCTTTTTTTTGTCAATTTTTAACCTATAATTGTGTTTTTTAATAGAATAATCAACCCAACAACTCCCAAGCTAATGTTTGATGGATTCAAACTAAAATAGGCTATAAGAATAAAAAACATCATGTCTAATAGATATTCAATGTTCCAAAAGGCTAGAAATATATAAAACAAACACAAGTATAATCCCAACTTGCATAGAATTTGATGGACAATGCAAAGTTTGAATTGGGATACTAGTGAGAGTGCCCACCTGTAACATGCATTGTCAAACCTTCAAATGCAATGATTGTGCTGGAATTAACACAAAGTGCAATAAAATTTAGCAATTATTTTCATAGATAGTTGAATGCCAACATTTTAAGATACATAGTGAATGAGGGATCCAAATGTAACAACCAATATAATCATCAAAATGGAAGAAAGAGGAAATTGTGATCAAAATATGCAAGTTGGACCCTCATCTTGATCCGAATTCCATATTTAACAATCCTTTGACACAATAAAAAACACATATGACTATATAAAGGGATTGTAATTTCTAGAAGAATATCAATACTCAACAATACCATGTGAATCCATCGACCTATTCATTCTGAATGTCCCAGACATACATAGAGTCATATACAACAACTGGAGTAAATTTATAAGCTATAAAATCTCACAACAACATTTAATTCAAGAGATCTACTTGATCCTGAGAGTTGAATGAACGAAAATTTATAAAGTCATAATCACCACGAAATGTTGAGGAAAGGTGACCACTCCATACATCATATGCCTGAAATGTGGATTGGTTTTTTACATAATGTCAGCTTTCTGACATTTGACTACCCATATCCCTATATCTAGAAAAGACATAAATGACTTTACTCAAACAGTATATGCCCTTGCATCACTAGGTTTATCAACCATTTTTTAAAATAGCAAAAACAATGGGTAATATGTTTCTACATGTCGAGTCTCTAAGCTCATCTACAACCAATTGTAGTCCAGTCCACAAATTCTCCATTTTCCATGCAACTTTTGGTTGGTTTCCATGGTTAAACAACAATGGAAATAGTGAACACCCATGAACTACCTAGAGTGCATCGTGAGAGTGTTCCCAACCATGATCAAGTCAATTATATTTAGAGGATATGGTGGCATCCCTGTATCACCCCTTTTCTTGCCTCACATGTCCTAATAGTCCCTTGCCCCTTTCTTTTACATATCCAAGGGACGTAAAGGCCAAAACATGTCAAAATAGCACTCCTGAATTCAAAGAAGTTTAAACCCAAGTGTGCATGGAAAAGTCACCAATGAGGGTGAAGAAGTGCCTTAACTTCTAGAAAGAAGTTGAACGAAACTCACTATTTAATTGTTAAATGTTTAATTTTAAGTTTTAAATGTATGTAAGTGAATGCCATTAAATTGCTTGTAACTTGAGTTTTCCTTAATTTACATTTTCAATTTTGAAGAGATGTCATTATATACCATGTATATGTTTCTAATTATGTCCTTATTGATTTTTTTATTGCAGTTGCGGCTATGGACACCAATGCTGAAATATTGATTGAGCTTGCCCAGTTGAGAGGTCTCAATACTGCTTTTAGTGGTGGTGATAGGATTCGACGTTCACTTGCATCCACTTTGGATGCAATTGTTGAGACTATTACATTGTCAAGCAACATACTATATGATATTACTTCATATAGAGAAAGAAAAAGACGTGAGTACGCTGATGGGCTTAGCTACAATGCAATAAAAAAGTTGAAAATTACCAAAGAGCATATATTTTCATTGTTTAGGGATCCTCGCACGGGGGAAATCCCAAATTCAAATAGGCCACATATCTCTATCGAGTGGTGCACATATCAACCATTTGTTGATAACTGGATGGATAGATGGTATATGGTTTTTGATATGCCACCACATAACAATAGGGAAATCCCCTTGTATTTCCTTCGGAAGATGTATGCAGAGTTCGTGTTGGGTAAACACATAAACTATTTTGATATATTGGCGTTTCAGGGGATCAGTGGGGGGATGCCCCAAAACCGACTCAATTCCAAGCTTCGAGACATTGATCGCCCTATCCCTGCACCTCGCAGGAAGTTGCTTGGTCCAGATGTCCCACCTGTACATCGTGTTATTTCACAGACACGTGATGCATTTTTGAGTTTGGCATGGGTCGTTGTTCGCCATAGCACTATGGTTCAACATATGGGTTAAAGTGACATCTGTCCCTGATGTGGTACATACACTAGGTCATCATGGTGCACGACCATATTCTAGTGCAGTACCACCCAGTAGTGCAGTACCCCCATCTATTGCAGGACCATCTACTAGTGCAGCACCATCAGCACATTCCCAGCCTACTTTTGAGCCTCACGAGTGCACATCGTGTGGTAGTCCATGCTATGGTATTTCGTCAGATGTTGTCTTTAGTGGGTTTTTGAGTGATGTATGTATATGGTTAATTGTAATAAATTCTTCATTTATTTTCCTCTTTGTACACATATGTATAGTTTGAGCTAATATATTAATTTTGTGAACTTGCAGTTGATGCTTTATGCCGGTAGCGATGCCCCAGAGTATCATGTTCCACACTCTACACAGGGGTTCCACACTCTACATAGGGGCATGGCATTCCATCCACTGATCCCTTGGTTGGTGGAGAGATTCCTATAGCACCCATTGCCATATCTCACACCGAGGTAAACATTTTAAAATTTCAGTTTTTTAATACTTGTTAATTTGTTAATTTCCACATATTGTACATGTTAGTTCACTAATGTTATCTATGGTCTAATATTTACAATTATTAAACTTGCAGATGCCGGATCCTTCACGGGGGAAAGCAGTGATGGAGGTAGGATCCATGGTCGTATCGACCGAGGAAATATCTGGGTAGATTCCAGATCCTTCACGAGGGAAAGCAGCGATGGAGGTAAACATTTTAAACATTTAAAAAATGTGATTTTTTAAATACATGTATGTTCGTTGAATCATGCATGTCTAACTACATGAACTCTTGTTGACTATAGGCACCAACCAAAACAACTGGACCATTTCCTGGATTTGTATCTCCTCATAGGCCATATGTGAACAAGGGTCAAGTGTATATGAGACGGCCTACTCCTAAAAAGAGTGAAGTTGTCCATGACCATGGAGATACTGATACCATGGTAATTTGTATATCCTTCAATGATATTTCTTGGTTAACTTGAAATCCAATGCATAAAATGTTTTGTTAATGTTTCATTTGCATGTTTACTTCATTAGGAGCCAGAGTTTACTATTGAAAACCTTGCAGGGATGGTTGATGCAGCAGTCAGTGCTGCATCTACAATGGCAACAAGTCACACAGAGGTACAACTATTTCAACATAATCGTTACATAGTTTATTATTGTTGGCATATGTTTATTCATGCATGTCTAACTATTTCAACATTTGGTGATTGTAGCCACCAGCAGCAAGAGTTATTGATGCAACAGTCAATGTGGTATCTGCAATAACAATAAGCCACACATAGGTACAACTATTTGAACATGATATAGACATAGTGTGTTATTGTTGTCTATTGTTTATTCATGCACATTTCTAACTATTTCAAGATTTGGTGATTGTAGCCACCACCACCACCACCAGTTCCTTCCCCCTTTGGTTCGACCATGGATGCGACCATCCTTCATGTTCAACCGACAGCTTCATCTGCTACACAAGAAACACAATTCCCTTTATCACAGTCTCTCATTGAGGTGAGATTTCCATTAATGAACAATTGTTTCATGCAATGTCCATTAACATTTTCATAATTTTTGAGTTAATTTAGATATGGTATTTTATTGAGCTAATGTATTAGTACATAGTTAGTTGAATTTAACAATTGATATTTAATTTGCAGGATCCATAGATGCACACTGGTCCTATAGTTGTGCCTACAGGATCACCCCCAAGAAAGAAAAAGAGGAAGCTTGAGTTTTGATGCGTCTTATGGGATATGTACATTTCGATACATGTACATGTGGCTTGGACAATTTTGGATACATGTACTTTTGGAGACATGTACATTGACATTTCACTTACATGTACATGTGGCTTGGATAGTCTTGGATAGTTGTGGAGACAAATGTACTTCTGGTTACTTTTGGATATATATGTACTTTTGGATACTTTTGGATATATATGTACTTTTGGAGACATGTACATTGACATTTCAGTTATAAATGAATGATACATTTCACTTTTTATTTGTTCTTTGGTTTCCACATGTTCTTCTGTCAATCTATTGTATTGATTTATGAGGATTATCTATTACTTATGAATGCACTATGTCGAAAGAAAAAACTATTATATTTAAAGGTTTCAATGATCTCAATACATGCACACTAAAGTCAAAGTTCTTGCTCGTGTAATTTAATAACTATAAGTGCAATAAAATGTATTTCAAGGTTTCAATGAACTCACTACTTGCATACCAATTGGATATATCTAATTAAAAATTGTGAGTTTGGATTCATTAAATTACAAGTTAAGTCAATGCTCAAGTGTAATTTAATAAAACTAAGTGCAATACATGCTTCACATTTCATCAACAACCAACAACACTATTCAACAAACCTCATGCACCCAATGACTAATCACTCAACATTAAAGGAACTACAATAGAATCCAAAGACTGAGAACCAACTTTGTGAATCAACATGATTTGAAGCATAAGTCCACCGGATTTGAAAAAGTTTAGTTCGACATTAGATTGATTCTGAATTCAATTGTGACAGTAAGATAAGATTAGGGTTAGTATTAGGGTTTCCTTGATAGGGTTATGGTTATGGGCCATGCATGTTAAACAATAAAACTTAGTTAGGGATAGGGTTTTCCAAGTTTGGCCTTCGTTGGCATGAAATGCATTGTCTAGCTTTGGCTCTCATTGGCATGACTGCATTGTCCCTACTGAGCGAAACCCTAGCTTCAGAAACCATCGTAGACGGAGGTCACCAGGAAATGGACAGGAGGGAGAGGCACCCCCCTAGCTAAAATCCCATGCCACAAATCCAACAAAATCGATGGTTCGTCGATCGAAGGCCTGAGCTTCGATCTATGGTGAGTTGCATGTCACCTCCAGATACCGTTTAGGGACACCTGGTGGACTTGGGCCCGGTGCGCAAAAAACCTCACGAAGCGACAATTTTGATTTTTGTCAACTCCTGCTAGCGTGTTTGGGCATGGGAAATATGGAAACACCAACAACATCCCCACCATCCATGGATTTCCATCTTTGGCCCTTGTTGGCGTGACTGCATTGTCCCCTACTGAGTGAAACCCTAGCTTCAGAAACCACCGTAGATGGAGGTCATCGGGAAATGGACAGGAGGGAGAGGAACCCCCCCTAGCTAAAATCCCATGTCACAAATCCAACAGAATCGATAGTTCGTCGATCAGAGGCCCGAGCATCGATCTATGGTGAGTTGCAGGTCACCTCCAGATACCGTTCAGGGAAACCTGGTGGACTTGGGCCTAGTGCACCAAAAACCTCACAGAGCGGCAATTTTGAATTCTGTCAACTCCTGCTAGCATGTTTGTGCATGGGAAATATGGAAACACCAACCACATCCCCACCATCCATGGATTTCCAGCTTTGGCCCCCGTTGGCGTGACTGCATTGTCCCCTACTGAGTGAAACCATAGCTTCAGAAACCATCGTAGATGGAGGTCATCGGGCAATGGACGGGAGGGAGAGGCCCCCCCCTAGCTAAAATCCCATGTCATGAATCCAACGGAATCGATGGTTCGTCGATCGGAGGCCCGAGCATCGATCTACGGTGAGTTGTAGGTCACCTCTAGATACCGTTTAGGGACACCTCGTGGACTTGGGCCCGGTGTGCAAAAACCCTCACGGAGCGGCAATTTTGAATTTCGTCAACTCCTGCTAGCGTGTTTGGGCATGGGAAATATGGCAATGCCAATCGCATCCCCACCATCCTTGGCTTTCCAGCTTTGGCCCTCGTTGGCGTGACTGCATTGTCCCCTACTGAGCGAAACCTTAGCTTTAGAAACCACCGCAGATGGACGTCATCGAGTAATGGACATGAGGAAGAGGCCCCCCCTTTAGCTAAAATCCCACGTCATGAATCCAACGGAATCAACGGTTTGTTGATCGGAGGCCCGAGCATCGATCTATGGCGGGTTGCAGGTCACCTCCGGATATCGTTCAGGGACACCTGGTGGACTTGGGCCCGGTGTGCAAAAAACCTCACGGAGCGGCAATT
The DNA here is from genome assembly GCA_001517045.1 of Pseudotsuga menziesii. Lineage (NCBI taxonomy): Eukaryota > Viridiplantae > Streptophyta > Pinopsida > Pinales > Pinaceae > Pseudotsuga > Pseudotsuga menziesii. The sequence goes on from LPNX010886706.1 coordinate 92,907, forward strand.
TTGAATTCCGTCAACTCCTAATAGCGTGTTTTGGCATGGGAAATATGGCAATGCCAACCACATCCCCACCATCCGTGGCTTTCCAGCTTTGGCCCTCGTTGGCGTGACTGCATTGTCCCCTACTGAGTGAAA
>LPNX010886706.1:107741-135136 GCA_001517045.1 Pseudotsuga menziesii
GCTTAAACAAATCTATGCTAAATACCAAATCATATTCATTAAAACAAAATTTATAATAATCACATAAACAAAGCAAGTATCAAAACCATTCATTGGTCTATGATCTGGTCCCATCTAATATTACTCATAGCCATCATATAACAATAATCGAAATACCACCAGGGTAATGATTTAAAGAACCATGTAAGTGCAACAAGGTCGCAGGAGCGAATCCTATGGACACTCAGGATGCCCAAATAAAAACCACATTATTATCTATACTAATTATAAACAATAATACCATTATCAAAACATTAAGAAAAATGATTGCATACATTATAAATCATGCCATTTTAAAAATGTTATAATATGCATAACAAGAATCACTCCCATAAATCGCAAGGCCCAAATTTCAACCACGTTATTATCTTTAAAACAAAAAAATCATATTTTAAAGAAACAATTTCACCTAGGTCACAGGAACGAATCCTGTAGACACCAAATGTTTTTTCGCATACATAACACACGGTGCTCATTATATAAACAATCATAATAACGTTTATGCATCATAATCCATTTACAAACCCTCGTCACAAGTAACAACCCATGATCGAATTCCTGTAGGGTCTTAAATACTTTACCCAAGCCACGTGGTGTCATCTACACACAAGCTGTAAGCCAAACCCAGAATCACTACATAGAGCCACACTACACACAGTGTGTATGCGGGTGGTGTTTTTAACTAATCTTCTAACATCGAGGTGGTAATACCTTCACAAATTATATATGTTGTGTTCCATGGCCACGACCGTTGTATTTAATGACACAGTCAACCAAAATAAAACCCTTAACTATCTAAACCCCGTCAATAACGAAATCTACAGAAACGATTGCCACTCAATATTTACACCCATGAACTTCTTAACATTCTAAGTAACACATATAAAATGAACAAACAATTTGCTAGTTAACGTTTCCATTACACATTATAAACACCAATTGTAAGTCTAAACCTTCTAAGCTATCAGAGAAACCATGGAAAATGCTCATGCCATTCACAGCATGGCTTCAACCACCCGCTATCAACATATACATTTGTGATATTCTAAATTTTGGACCCAACACTTATAGGCATGAGCCTATTGATTATGACGTTATCTTGATAGTTTATTTTGATATATTGGGTTGAGGACCACACTGCATATGAACATGATGATTTGTTTTATATATTGGGCGTAAGCCAATTATTGATGACATATATATATATATACTTGTTTGTGTTGGGCGTGGACCCTGAAGCACATGATTGGTAAGATGATTTTTGTTGAGTGAGGAGCTCTAGAGCACATGTGTAATTAATGTTTTGTGTTGAGCGAGGAGATCTAGAGCACATGGGTAATTTATATCTTGTGTTGAGAAAGAAGCTCTGGAGCATAAGAGTACTTACATTTGTGTTGAGAGAGAAGCTCTAGATCACATTAAAATATAATTGGAATTGTTGGGCATAAGCCCTGGAGCCTTCCATGTTTATGTTGAGCATAAGCTGTGAAGCATCGGATCCTTGGCTATTGTATCCCTAGGTGTATCGTACAACTACATCCTAGCATTAGTGTTGAGTGAAGAGCTCTGGAATTGCACTAAGTTTGTAACTCCCTATTTAAGCGTTGAGTATGGGATCTGGTAAGTGCCAGGGGTTACTGAAAAGAATTTACTATAACTTCTGAGTGAAAATGACTCGAAAAAAATATTGATTTGATCAGAGTTATTTATAAGTGATTAGATGAAATTTCAAATTTCTGTATTCTCATCAAGTGCTGAATAACTACCACGTTATATGAGGGAATCCAACATGCAAGGATGTTTAGAGTTGCCTAACCTAGTAAACCTAACCATCTACCTATTTGACCTTAATGAAGAAGTGTCATTAAGTCTAAGGATCATGGTATATGATTACCAAAGACAAATGTTAACGAATGTTATATTATTATGTATTTTATACATGTTATATATAAAGAATAAATATAGTAATAATATTCATGATGAAAGAAAGAAAGAAAAGCTCCATCCATTATTATTTATTATTTAAAGATAATAAATAGTCCAATACCTGCAAAAAGTCTAATTAGGAACTAGTTGAAAGTTCCTAAGTTAAAGTATTAAAAATTACCCAAATTAATTAAAAAGGATTAAATCAAGAAACCATGGTTTCTTGATTTAACTGTCCCTTTGACTGAAAAGTCTGTCTATAAAGTGTCAAGCCAAGGAAAGGATTGGGGTGCTGATCTATCATTTGGAGGAGTCATATTTCTGCCTGTTTTGCTCTCAAGTGATTTCTTGGAGAACATTTTCCTGGAAGGAAAAAGGAGAACTGATCCATACCTGATATACCAGATATGAAACCCTACCTTAGGAGTTCTAAGCTACTTGCATGTTGGAGTCCATCTCGGGGGGATCTGGATTAAACTAGGAATGGTTCCAGGTCATGGTTAGGTGGAACGTGGTAGTTCCCAAGTGATTCGGTCATCTAATACAGAGGTCAGATCTGCGTATGAATTGTCAATGCTAGTTATTTCAGTGTGCAAGTTCAACCATTAAAATAGCTTCAAGTTAAAGGTATGAAGCCCTAGACCGCCTATTCCATTTCTCTAGAATAAATGCTGGCTATGTTAGGAAAATGATTACATTGAATTTACTAGCCCTATGTGTTTAGTTCTCTGATTAAAATCTTCTAGGGTTTACATTTTAAATTATAACCCTAGGTTGTAAGTTGTTTCTATACCAGATTTATTGAGGGTGTATTCCTCAGTTCACTTCTGCAATTTTAATTTATTTATAAATGTTTATCAAGGGATTTGCAACCTAGTTTTAACTTCCTATACTATATTTACTGTTGGAACTGTGTTCATTGCAAGCTAGGTTTTATTTCGGATATTTTACCTATCTTTTCTTTTGGCTTTTGTAAACTCTACTGACATATTCCATTTGTCAGGAGAGGCATGTTTTAGATTTATATAGACTAGTTCAAAACTAAGATATACATATATAAGTATAAGCTTACAACCTAGTTAACCTAAGCTATTATCTACAACTGCATTACTATATATATAAATATATAAATCAACAGATATAAAATAGAAATACAAATCTAATCTACTGATACCATAACTATATCTATAGCACAATTTATAAACATTCCATTTAAAATCCAAGATAAAACCAGAAAAGACCTTTCAAGGTCTGCATATTTAAAATAAACGCTAATTACTAAATCATTTCCATTAAAATAACTCCATCATAAGCACTTAACCAAAGCAAGTATCGTGGCCATTCATTGGTGGAGGTCAAGTTCCATTTCCTAATTAAAATCCATAGTCCTAATATATAAATCTACATAATCAGAATCGTATGCATAAATAATTTAAGTCCCATCTAATATTACTCACAGCCATCACATAACAAATAACCAAGTAACTTTTCATTAACTAAATTAAAACCCTTAAGATACCAGAGGTCGCAGTATCAACCCCTTTGGGTATCCAAACCAAGTTGCAGGCCATAATAAAAACCACAATATAAGTTATACATACGCAGTAATCATTTACATAACCATGCATTTGTTCCATATAACATTTAAAATCATATATTTACATTAATACACAGGAATCATTTTTACAAACCTCATTATAATCCTTTAAACAGTACAAAGTTTCTATACAAGCAATGACCAGGATTCGATTCCTGTAGAGTCGTTCTATATTTGATCAAGGCCACACTATACACAGAGGGTATGCAGGCTACATTAATAAAAAAAATTCGCTACAGCAAGGGCTTAAGACCCTCGATTTGCAACCACGTTGTAAGCTCAGGCTCGACCCCATAAAATAAACGCACATTCAACTAAACACAAACCCATAGCCATTGTATGCCCTATCAACAAGACAACTGATAACAATGATAGGCATCGTGGGTTTACACCCATGATTCTTTTACTTTCCACATTACACGCTAATAAACTAAACAATAAAGTATGCAACCATCCAAGCTATTGTAGCTTCCTGGGAAAGCACTCATGCCACTCACGACATGGCCTCAACCCCTACACTGTCACCATCTTACAGCTAAGTAAATAAATGGAAGCATTTATACACATACAACCAGAGATGAATGCCATATAAACCCAAGCTTAATAATAACAATGCAATACTAAAAACACAGGACATATTTATACACATAGTCAAGTCTAATAACGATGGAAAAAAAACATTAACACAGTATGTATTCAAGAATCAGTGAATTACCACCTTCACATAATTTACACAGTCGTGCCAAGGTCTATGGCACCATTGCAAGCAATGGTGCTTTCTAGGCTTAAAGCCCTAAACCAAAAAACAATTTACATAAACAAAACACAGAGTCTGTTAAAAGTCCTAGGGTTCCCCATTTGGTGTTAACAACACGATTATTTTACAAACCCAAACCTTGTAAACATAGGCTCGAAGGAAAATCGAAATCCCACAGTAAAACCCCAACCAGCAACATGATATAACCTAGTCCTACCCATAAGGCTGAGAGGTGACAAGCACATGCTTGTCTAAAAGAATTACCATGCACCTTATGGCATCATCCTTGAATTGACACTGAAGCTCTGAGCCATCCCACTCCTCGCCAACCCCGTCACCTCCAACCACCAAAACGACGAGGGAGGAGAAGTATGAAACTGAATGAGCCATGAAAAACAAACATAAAATGATGTCATGAAACCAATGAAGCATACCTTTGTTAACCAGGGAGTCACCTCCATCCACTGTGAAGAGCCAAGACCAAACCATCAACGAGCCAAGAAAAATGACCAAGTCATTCATGGAGCCAAGCCCTAAGCTTGGGCTACTCCAAACCCTGAGACGCATTAATGGTGCCAGCCTTGTGTCCATTATCATCCCAAAACCCACATCTCCATAGTTTACAATTGTTTCATTAAGGTTCGTCTCCATTGCTTGCAAGGTCTTAAAACCCATCGCATAATGTCAAACCATGTGTTATAAATTTACACCCTAATGCTTAGTACAAGGTATAGTATAATGTTTAGTCCATGCAATATATACGCTAACCCAAATTCAATACCCAATGCATAAGTATCGAATGTATCGTATAACCATAGGTTACGACTTAAACCATTTCTTTCTCATTTTCCTAAGCATTAAGCTTAGAACCATGGCATATGAAATTTTCCATGGTAGTATTTGTTATGCATAAAATCAAGGTTTGATCTTTAATCAAGATTATAACCTGCCAATAAAAATAAAAGATAGGTCAATGCTTTTATTAATATAAACATAAAATATAAATGGACAATGGATCTGTAAATACATAATGAATAATAGGTATCACATAGATAAATTATCCATGATATATAATTAATGAAAATAGAAATTACCTTGCTAACAAGTTGAGTCTGTAAGGGATTGTATTAACAACCAGTAGGTGTGTTAATGATCAAAACGTTCAACACACTTTAACAAGTCTCCGTCGCTGAGTATAATTTGCATACAAAATGAAAGAGGTGCCTTAGTTCAAACAGAACTAAGTAAGCCTGCTAGACAAGTGAACACTTTACCTTTGAGCAATGTCACATGGAAGAACGCATCCCTCCACTCCACCCACTTTGTTTGAAAAAACAAAGTTAAGTTAGGACTTCGTAAATAACAATCAAACATATGCAGAAATGAACAAAGCATATAATCAAGTAACGACACATACACAATAATGTATAACCATAAGACTAGTGTAGTAAACAAGCATTATGACATCGTAAGTAAAACACAGTAATATTCATAGTTGAAAGTAAGATGATAGAATGTAAGAATAACTTATGACCAAACAGTCGTACATTTAGTGTACGTATATATTCCACAAGTTCAATAATGTTCCTCATAGGTAGTTTTTACTAGCCAAATATATATTTTTTTAATTTCAATTTTTGGGGACATTACAACATTCTCACAACTAATACAATTAATGGAAGCAATTCTACACAGTCCGACCATGAAGGCAAATGCCACATAAAACCCCAATTTTAAATAACAACAACACAGTATAGATTCGTATACACAAAATTTATAAGTCTTAAATAAAGTTAAAACAGTCATCCAATGCCTGTGACACCATTGCAAACAATGGTGCTGCCACTGTGTATATTTTATAAATCAAACCCCAATTTTACAATGTACATGTAGATCCTGTAAAGGCATTAAGTTTCTCTGTACGGCTAGAAGCTCCCCTTTAAAATTACATCCCATTGCATTATTAAATACATACCCGAGGGAAAACAAAATCCAAACACTAAAACTCGATGCTATGGTGTTACCAACAGAGCTCTGTCATGATACAGACAAACCTCCAAAACCCAAATGCAACCATAAAAACCAAACACAAGCAGAATAACCCCCGACAAGTTAAAACTGAATCTTAAAGCCAAGAGATGGAAAGTATCGACTTGATTAGCAGGCTTACCGTAATGGTAATACTATCCCACAACTCACCGTCACGCGATGAACCATACATCTTCTCCACAACCGTGTCACTTGCAACCACAACATGACATGGAATGAAAAGTATGATATCCATAGAAAGCAACATACAAACCATAATGCAGTGAAACCAAACGACACATATCTTCGACGTTCTGGAAGTCACCTCCACCCCACTGCGTAGAGTCGAGAGAAAAAAAAAAAGAGAAATGACCAAGTTCATCATGAGCCAAGCCCTAAGCTTGGGCTGCCACAAACTCCAAGGCGCATTAATGGCCCCATTCTGTTACCCATATCAAACTCCGAAACCTACTTCTCTATAGTCATGCTACATTATGATTTCGTATACCTTCCAATTCCATGCAAGAGCTTAAACCCCTTAAACCATAGTATATACTCTCCACCCCTAAGTCAATGCAAAGTGTAAATATTATATGTGTCATATACTTTAGGCTCTAAGCCTCCAAACCATTGCTTAACGATTTCCTTAGGCTCTAAGCCAAGGACCATGGCATATGAAATATTCCATGGTAATATTGTTATGTATAGAGTCCATAATTGGCTTTTAACCAAAGTTCTAAATCTGCCAAGAACAATAAAAGGATAGGTTAATACTTTTAATAAAATAAATATGTAGAACAATTATGCTAGGCTATGAACAGTAGCTAACAATCACAATAGGAAAAATAAGTGTCACTTAGATAATAAATCTAGGTCATATAAATATTAAACATGGTAATTACCTCGCCATTGACCTGAGACTGTAAGACATATTAATAACAACCAGTAGGTGTATTAATGATAAAAAACGTTCATCACCCCATAACAAGTCTTGTCGCTAATTGTAAGATGCACGTAAAATGAAAGCCTGTGCCTTAGTTCAAACTGAACTAAGTAAGCTCGCTAGAGAAGTAGAAACTTTACCTCTCATGCAGTCACATGGGAGAAGTAGTCCCGCCACTCCACCCACTTTAGTTCCAAAAACATAGTCAAGTTAGAACCATGTAAATAACAAGTAAACATATGCAGAAATGAACTAAGTATATAATCAAGTAATTACACATACACAACAATGTATAAACGTAAGAATTGTTTAGTAATCAGCATTACGACGCCATAATGTAAAACAAAATAATAATCGTAACTGGAATTAAGAAGATGGAACGTAAGAACAACTTATGATGAAATAGTGGTACACTTAATGTACGTTATATTCCGAAAGTTCAATAATGTCCAGTACATGTAGTTTATACTAGCCTAATAATTTTTTTTTAAATTTCAATTATTGGGGACATTACAAGTGGTATCAGAGCCCAGTTTCAATACTAAGAGACCTATGGGTGCACCATGAATTCACTGCAAATAAAATAAAGTATGTTATTAAATTTTGTTACTCACATAAATTTTCCTATTATTAATTTTTTTTGAAATTACAGGAATTTTTACAGAGCAGTTCAGATTATGAACATTGAGGAAGATAACAGTTGACAAGGAAAGATGAACACCCCCACCCTGGAAGCAGATCTGGTGGTGGAATTAAATTATGATACTTTGAAGACCCTACACAGTCTTCAAGCAGAATTGCAAAGTTTCAGAGAAGATAGTTTGAATGAAAGAAAGGAACAACAAGCTATTAATGAAGCATTACTGAGAAATATGACGGGAGGAAGCCCACAGGGAAATCCTACTCAGTCCACAAACAGATCCAAAAGAGAACCTTACCATAAATGGCCCAGCATCCCAAGAGAAGATGAAAAAGAGGAACGTACCCCTGAAGCACCAAAAGGAGATCATCACAGTCCTTTCAGTGATGACTCTCTTTCTCCTCGTAGAAACAAACGAAGAAGCGATGACAGTCTTGAGGGGGGAGTTTAGAAAAATAAGAGCCCCGACCTATGAAGGTGAAGTAAAAACTGGGGAAAAAGCTGAAGAGTGGATTCTAGGCATGAGAAAATATTTCCAAGTCCATAACTACTCAAGTGAGATGAAGGCTTGTCTTGCCATCTATAATTTGAATGGCAAAGCAGCAAGATGGTGGAGAGATTTGAAACACACCAAGAAATATGAGATGAGAGAAATACACTGGGATAACTTCCAAAAGATCTTCCAAGAGAAATATATGTCAGAAAGGTTCTTTGACTGAAAGGTGAAAGAGTTCCATGCGCTACATATGGGGTCCATGACTATGGACGCTTTTATTAACAGATTTCTAGATCTCTTACATTATGTACCATACATTAAAGATGAAAAGGTAAAGATCCAACAATTTTTTAGAATGTCTCCCTCCCAACTTTCAGGATAGGATTGAATTTGACATGCCAAAAACTTTGGATACCACGCTGCACAAGGCCAGGATTTGATATGAGCATGGGTAGCTACGACAAGAGAACATGAACCAAAATAGAGACAAGTGTAAGAAATTTTCTGATAACTGCAAACCTAGGTTTAACCCACATCCATACCGAAAGCAGAATAACATTTTTCTAGCAAAGAAGAACTTCAACAAATCTGGTACAAATCCTTATGTACCATTTGTTATATCAAAATCCTGTCACCACAATGTGATAAGAAATTTGACATACCTGCTTGCCCTGAATCCCAGCATCTGGAGTGGAAACTAAATGGTTTTTATCAATATGTCATACAAATTCCCAACACCACGCATGCACCTTTATCCAGGAGCGGTACCCCTGCTTGCACCGCCTTTCATCGGTTAGATAGCACTACTACTGATTCGAGCTCCCACATAGCTTGAGTATATCAGGAGACCCCACTAGGGTACCTTATCTATCTGAGAAAAGCCCTTTGGCCATCTTGTTTGGAGCCATACACTGAAAACAACATTCGGGGAGATTACTACACACATACCCTTGAGGTATATCGTGAGTGGCATCTTCTTGACAATCCTAGTGAGAGACCTGACTTTTGAACTCCTCCTGTCATTTTAAGTCTGCTTGTTTTGACCTATAGTTTGAGTAGGGAAGTCTTTTGGTNTTATATAGGAACTATACAAACTGGTTGAGTTAAGACAGTCCAGGAGAGTACGGGGATTGCCACCTGATTTTACTCCTGTTTCAAAAGAAAATCCAATGGAAGCTATCGACCAAGGAGCTGCTACCACCTCCTAAGTGGGAGACAATGTGGTGGTGAAAAGTGGAGTACCATATTCTTCACACTCACCTCCCTTGGTCCAACAGCCTTCTCGGGAAGATTCATCGTTTCATCCTCGCTTGGAAGGTCATGTTGATGATACATGTCCGGACTTTGGTCCTAATGCTCCTTTTTGGGAGACACCTATCAGATAGGCCATCGCCTCATTTGGCACCCGTGTAAGTTCTCCTGAGAGTGAAGAAGAACACAAGAAATACCGTGCTTCTATTCTCCGTGCACAGGAGGTAGAATAGTAGATTTATAAGCTATTAGGCTCTACACCAGTATGATCCACATCCCTTCCCGTGGGATATCATTCACTAGCCGATTCTATGAGACCCATTGAACCGATTATAGATCATCCATTAACAACCCATAGCCCAGGTCAAATTTCCACCCCTATCACCTCTTATGTTATGTCTGTTCCAAATCCTCCCAAGTCTTTTGCATCTGGGGCCCAACCTTCAATTCCTGTTTCGTCAGTACCTTTGAATGACAGGGGGAAACCGCCGACACAACCTACGTTATCTGATGCCGGAGTTGTACCTAGTCAAGGGCAGACCTCTAACATAGAAACATCTATAGTTTTTGTCCCTCGCACCCACACTAATGTGGTAAATCCCCCATCTAGTTAAGGTTAGCCCTTGGGGGCACAACCTGTTACCATTCAGCCTTCTAGTGGTCATGGTTATCAAATACCTACAGGTAATCATCCATCTAATCCTACAAGCACGCCTTATACTGGAATTCCATACCCTAGTAACAATTTTACTCCATGGGGGCAACCCAACTATTCTTACATTCCAGCCATGGGAGGGATACCCATATATATTGCGGGAGGTGCGAGAGGACCACCTTATGGAGGTCCTCCCCTTGTGGGACCTAATGGTCCTAGAGGATTTGGCGGTCCTCCTCATGGTCCTGGTAGTCCTAGTGGTCCTAGGGGAACTGGTGGCTTTCCTCCTTATGGCTTTGGAGGGTCTGGTGGCCCTCCACCTAGTGGTTCTAGTGGCTCTAGAGGTTTACCACCTCCTGGAGGCTCTGGAGGGTTTGGTGGTCTGCCTCCTGGTGGTCCTAGTGGTTTCGATGGTCCTGGCGGTCCCGGTGGCTATGGCGGTCCTCCTCCTAGAGGCCCTGGTGGTCCTAGCGGTCCTAATTCCAAAAATCAACCCCCCATGGGCAGATTCTTCGGTGGTTTTTCCTCACAGCAACCTGTTTAATTATCAGTCTACGTATGGCGCTACTGGTAATTATATGCCATATCAATATTACTAGTAAGTGCAACCCAATAGTCAGTTACCTTTCCTAGCAACTTTGGACTTGCCTGATTTATCCAAGTTGATTAATGATCCCATTTGACACAATCCCTTGTGGCCTCCCATTCCGAGAAAGTTACCATCGGATATTCTAAAATTTGATGGGAAGTAGGGTGAATATCCGCGGAACCATGTTATGACTTTTCATTTGTGGTGTTCGTCAAACTCCCTCATGGATGATTTCATTCGGTTACGACTCTTTTAGTGAACTTTGACCGGTACGGCTGCGAAGTGGTACATTGAACTCCCATAACATTTGTTTGTGGATTTTGGCTCATTGGCAACCGTATTTCTTATGCACTTTCAGATCCCTATTCGTTATGAAATGGGCACTGATCTTTTAACTTCTCTGTGACGAAACACCTCCACCCACATTTCTGATCATATTCATGAGTGGAGAAGGCGGAGAAGGCTTATTAAGGTCCCTATTCTGGATTAGTTGTTAGCTGATTGGTTCACTAAGTCCTTGTGGCTTCATATTGCCTGAGATGTGTCCATGGGCGGTGCCGTTACTAAAGAGTAGGCTATTAGTCGGGCTCAGTACCCAGACTTGGTCTATTCCTAGTCCAGGACTCTTAATTATGACCTGATTCCTCAAGCTCCTCGCCCTAGCACTGACCCTGCCAAGCCACCAACAGAAGTACCTGTTGATGGGATTGTTGGTTCAATCCAGTCCCCATCCGTAGAAAAACCTGCCAAGCAAACCAAAAATGCTACTCCTTCAACTCCTAAGGTTTCTGTTGAGGTCAATTCTATTCAGAGTACTCAAACCTCGGGTAATAAAAAGAAAGGTAAAAATCAAAATAAAAAAACCTGGAAGCCAACAGGAGACCCCACGATCAACCAATAATGACAATGGAAAAGGGAAAAGGAAGGCTAAATATCATTGTTTGTTGTGAGGTGGTGACCACTTTTCAAAGGAGTGTCCCTGTCGAGACGAAATCTTCGAGTTTCTGAAGTCTAATCCCGCACCTGCAGTACTTATGGATCCCTTTCCCTCTCAAGAACAGCTGGTAGAACACATGTCTAACCAGGGTAAGTCTAGTTCATCGAAGGAAATTCATATGATGTCCTTAGATACCATCCATCTGCAAACTCGAAGCCAGAATTATGATAAACCCGCAGATCAGAACGAAGATCAATCTTCTTCAGGGAAAGCTCCCTCTACTAGTTCTCTGGAATCCTCGTCTACTGTTCCCTTGTCTATTGAGAAGCCTACTCTCGACATGATTTTGTGCCCACCAAAGAGTACTCTTCGGAAGGATATCTTTAATCCCAGTGCTTGAGCTGCTCAATTCTATAATGTGGTTGAAGATCTTGCTCAGGAACCTTGTGCGATGTCTACCCTAGAAGTACTCCAAAGCTGCCCCACACAGCGCAAGAACTTCTTGACATCATTAGGAGCTGCAGACCTGGATAACACTAACTTGATTCACTTCAATGTTGAGAACTATAAACCTATATTACCACATAAACTTGCTTTTTCAGATCATTACAAAAGTATGGGAAAGAAAGTCTTTCGAACGGTACTAGATGAAGGAGCTTCGAGCTTGGTGTTATCTCTGACTTGTTGGAAATCTCTTGGATCTCCTGAGCTTTTTACATCACCTACGGCCCTTAAAACCTTTGATGGATGGGGTTTCCAACCCCATGGCCTCATATCAGCCCTTGCAGTTGAGCTGGGGGAAAAAACCGTTTCCATCCAAGTAGAAGTGGTAGATGCCCCTTTGGATTATAACCTCCTTTTAGGAAGGAATTGGTTCTATGCCATGACTGCTATTGCTTCAACAGTATTTTGAACGGTCCAATTCCCGCATCTTGGGAGAATTGTTGCCATTTACCACCTTGATTTCTATATTCTAGATGTTACTACTTCCATAGATAATAACATCCCCATGTTAGGTCAGTTCCCTCCTCCTTACCAGTCGATTGGGGTAGGTATGCTAAAGGATTCATCCCTTATGGGGATTTTTCCCTCTACTCCTCCTATCATGGATACTACGATAATACATATGATCACCTCATTTGATTTTGAGCCCCAAAGAAAAAATGTTGTTGAGTCCACCTCGTTGATCCCGCACGAAACTATGTATGACACCATTCAAACTTGTTCCGATGATCACACTGATGACATTCATTCAGTGGCTTCGGATCGTTACCATTTACCGTACTCGTTAGAACCTTCTCTTTCGGTTCTAGATTATCTCTTTGAGACTTTTCCTTTCGACAAGTCCATTATAGAGATCATGAATACAGATGAGCCCATTTGGGAGGATCACCATCATAGATCCATGTTCCTCCCCACTACCAGTTTGGGCAGCCATGATTTTGCATCCTTGTTTCCTACTGATATTGTCAACGTGCCGCAAAGTCCTATATTGTTGCAAGACACAGATTCTGAAGGAAACCTTTGCAACATTACTCAGACGAACCCAATTGACATATCGGCCAAGCCTGATGTTATTGAGCATGTTCATGTTGGGAAGAACTGCTCCATAGATGAATCTGAAGCATATATGGGACTTTTTAAGGAATTCCATGATATTTTTTCCTGGTCCTATGAAGAGATGGTGGGGATTGACCCTTACAATGTGGTCCACGAGATTAAAACTTATCCCACGGCTAAACCTGTCAGGAAGAAACTTAGGCAAGTCCATCCTAGGAAGGCCGCAGCTATTATAGATGAGATTGAGAAACTTCTAAAAGTTGGTTTTATTTATCCTGTACCTCTAATGGAATGGGTATTGAATGTTGTCCCTGTTAATAAAAAGCAGGGAACCATTAGAGTCTGCATCGACTTTAGGGATTTAAATAAAGTATGTCCCAAGGACAACTTTCCTACCCCGCATATTGATCGGATTATCGATGATTGTGCTGGAAGCGTCATCTTTTCATTCATGGATGGCTTCTTCGGCTACAATCATATTGAGATATTTCCCTCTGATTAGCATAAGACGACATTCATTTGCCCATGGGGAACCTTTGCATATAATAAGTTACATTTCGGCTTGAAAAATGCTGGAGCCACATTTCAGTGTGCGATGTCCTATGCATTTCATGACATTAAACATATTGTTGAACCGTATCTTGACGACCTCCCTGCTCATTCACAACGACAGGAGGACCATCCTGGTCATCTTAGAGACATATTTCTGAGATGCCGTCATTATAATATATGGCTCAATCTGCATAAATGTGTTTTTTGCATTGAGATGGGATGTCTCATTGGCTTTGTGGTATCCAAATATGGCATCGAGATCAATACCTTGAAAATTTCTTCTATCATTAATCTACCAGCCCCAACCAACATCCTTGAACTCCAAAGTTTGCAGAGGAAGGCAAACTTTCTCCACCATTTCGTGTGCAATTTCGCTGAGAAAATGCACGGTTATATGCGTCTCCTCAAGAAGAACACTCCATTATTGTGGGATGACCTATCCCAACATGCCTTTGATAATCTCAAACACGCTCTGACTCATTCACCCGTGATACACTCCCCGGATTATTCAAAGGACTTTCTCTTATATATTGCTGCCTCCGCTACTACCATCGCCATGGTTTTAGTGCAGGACAATCTCCATGGTCAGGAGCATGTGATTTATTACACCAGTAAGAATCTTATTGATTCTGAAACCCGTTATTCACATGTGGAGAAGCTAGCTTTGGCCATGGTCATTGATGTGCAAAAATTTCATCACTACATTCTGCTTCGCACTACCACCGTATTGGCAGACCAAAACCTGATGTACTACATTCTGACTCGTCAGGTACTCGGGGGCAAGGACTCCTGTTGGATCGTCATCCTTTAGGAGTTTGATCTTGAGTTTACCAAGGCTACATCAAAGAAATCCTTGGTTTTTGCTGAGCTTATGTGTGACCTTCCCTGTGCTACCATGGAATCTGAGCCCAACGATTCATTTCCAGATGAATTCCTGTTCCTAATTAGCACTACTGATCCTTGGTATGGATATTTGCTGATTTATCTCTAGACCCAGTGTTTTTAGTCGCATATATCTCGCAATGATCATCGCTGCATTCGTCACCACGCGAAGTACTATATTATCTTGAATGATACCTTGTATAGACGTGGGATTGATTCCATTCTCCGGCGATGCCTCACTCATGAGGAGGATGAACACGTGCTGAATGATTGCCACTCTGGAGCATGTGGTGGTGATTTATCTAGGATGGCTACAGCTCAGAAAATCCTTTGCACTAGCTATTTCTGGCCTTCTATCTTCAAAGACTGTCATCAGGCTATTAAGAAATGCCCACCTTGCCAACATTTTTATCCCAAAAAGCGCACCCATCCTGCTCCGCTTCAGTCCATCATTGCCATTGGCCCTTTTGCCAAATGGGGGATTGACTTTATACATTGTAATCCTACCTCAGCCGGGGGGCATGGTTACATCATCGTAGCCATGGATTATTTCACAAAATGGGCTGAGGCCATGCCTACATATGTAGAAGATGGAAATACTGCCACTCTCTTCTTGTTCAATCATATCATAGCTAGATTTGGAGTTCCGCAATCCATTGTCACTGATCACAGATCTCATTTCCATAATCAAATGATGGAGGAATTGAGTGCCATGCTAGGTTTTCTCCATGAAAACTCTACGTCGTATTATTCGCAAACTAATGGTCAGGTAGAGGCCATTAACAAGGTTTTGAAAACTATGCTTCATTGGATGGTTGGAGATCATAAATCCAATTGGCATCTCGTTCTTTTTTCCGCTCTTTGGGCTTATTGGACTTCTGTGAAAACAGCTACTAGTTTCACGCCATTCTAGCTTGTCTATGAACTTGAAGCTGTCTTGCTGATCCAATGTCAGATTCCATCTTTGCAACTTGTCGTTGAACATCTTCCAGACACTTTTGTAGAGGAAGCAAGATTTTTGTACTTAAATAACCTTGATGAGACTCGTAGAGATGCTGCCTTAGCTAATGAGGCACATAAGAAACATGTCAAGGCGCAGTACGATAAATCCATCCAGCCTCGTGTTTTCAATGAGGGTGACCTAGTTTTGACTTATGACCAGAGATATGACAAGCTAGGGAAGGGTATGTTTGATTCCATGTGGTATGGACCTTTCATTATTTCCAAGGTGTTAGAGAAAGGAGCCTATGAGTTAGTTGATTATGATGGAATCCCTTTGGGGAAACCTCGCAATGGGTTGTACCTGAAAAGGTACTATGCCTAGGTTTTCCTGGATGGTATCTTGTATATATGTATATTGATTGACTTTCAGTGTGCTTTCAGTATTTTAAAGATGATTTTGAGTTTTAGTGTCTGCATCTGTTTATACCATGTTTTGGTCATGTAGATGGCTTTCTATGGATTTGCTGATGGTGCTTGCCGCCACACCTTGAATCTATCATCGGTTACTTGGGTTCTCTATTCCCCAGCTGAAGATTTGGTCAGTTCAGGAGCGGTTTGTTTAGGTCCCGCTACTAATAACATCGCCGAGTATGAAGCAGTCATCGGTCTTCTGAATGAAGATGCCTCCCAGGATGTCCATGATCTGGTAGTTTTGATGGACTCTCAGCTCGTGGTTTGTCATTTAAACCATGCCTACACCATTAGGAACCCGGTGCTCCTCCGCCTCTTCCAGAGGGTACATTTGTTAGAAAGATCATTTGGAACCATTAACTATTGGCATATCCCTAGGGAACATAATGTAGTTGCTGATTCATTGGCTAATTACATCCTAGATTGGCATATTACCCATTCATGATGTCAAATCAAACATGGTACATTGTAAATAAACATTTAAAGACACATAGAACTCATAGAAAATGCATTTATCCATTTGAAACGTATAAACACCATGTAAAAGTCTGTATATATATATGAAAAAGTTTTACAAAAAATCATCATACAAAAAATCCTGAAGCTATCAGATTTCAGTATACATGTCTCATCCACTAATGGTGCTCGTAATAGCACATCATTGCTAGAGCCACCCTACGTAGTAGCTTGCTGAATCGGCCTGGTACTCCCACCGTAGATCTCTAATATCTAGTCAGGAGGTCATCTATATCAGCATCTGGGATGTCCAGGGTCAACCTCTCTAGGTTCTCCTCCAGCTCCCCGGTGATATCATCACCCTGTGGCACGAAGCAAGCTCCGGCTCACCTGTCTAATGGAGATGCTCCTCCAGGACTCATTGCTCCAACATCTACATGAAGACAAATAGGTCTCGTCACTTATCATAAAAAATATAAAACATAAAAAACCATAAAAAACATTTTCCATTGTTAGATTTTCTTGCTTCTTACCAATGTCACCCCACTGCCCTCCAGGTGGGAGTGGTAAGTCAGGATCACCTGTAAAATTTGTGCCTACATAGGCATAGTCCTCGACCATGAGCATCTGATCTCACAACCATCTAAAGAATGGATCACCGAACTTCACTCTGCCCCTACCCGCTCCTGTGTGAGCCATGACCTGGACCCACCTCAGCATACGAGGGTCCCGTGCTCTCAGAATATGGAAAGTCACCTGGGGCCTCATCTATGGGACCCGCTCAAAGAAGAAGCAAGCTAAGATGGAACCAAAGCCTAATTGCTTCAGCTCTCCCTACCGACATTTAGTCAGCTGATCCTTGAAGATTGGAAGCAATGCTTCCACCCAGTTGAACATCATAGGTGCCATAGCCTCTAGGGCATACAACTTATGTGCCCTGGAAGCCTGATGCACACCCTGGCTCCCTGCCACCCTTTGCATGGTGAATAGAACAATCCGTAGAGCCCTGTTTTTCACTGCCCTAATGTAGAATTTCTTCCTTGATGTACCTATACCTGGTACACAGTGCCGATCTATGAGCTCTCTTGTGGTAATGTCCCCACCATGGGAACCTATCAATGAGATGGGGGCACCCTGTCTCGATAGGCCAATCAGGAAGTAGATATCCTCTACCTCCACTGTAAGTATGTGTGCCCCCACCTCAAAATACTACTATTCTAGATTCCACATTCTCAGTATCTGTTCCAGTAATCGCTCGTGGGACACCATGCTTGGTGTCCGAAATAAATTTAATAGCCCACTATTATGGAGTGTGGAAATACAAACCTCATTCCTTTCAGCAGCAACATCCTTTTCATCATGTGTTCTTTCCTTCCATATCACCATATTTTGGAAGCCTAGACCTGCCAAAAACAACAATGGTATGCATTAATATCATCCTTTAGTCATTACAAATCAAAAGAATGAGTAAATTTTGACCATATCATTTGTTTAACTTCTCCACAGTTGGCACTGCCTGTGCCCCGTTGGAGACAGGTGGTGGCACCGCCTGTCAATCGTATTCTTGGCGCGGTTCTTAGGTGGTACACTGTATCCTGTAAGGGGTAGCCACGGTGCCCGCAAATTGGATTTTAGGGCCTTCCAAATAGGCCTAAAACCCCACCAAATTCCAAAATAGAAACTATGAAATGAAAGATAAGGGTCTTAGCTGTTACCTGCAACTGACGAGACTGAAAACGGACAGTGGAAACTCCCGGTATCAGCTGTGGAAGATCTGGCTAGAAAATGCTCCAAGTGCTCTCTGCTAGAGGTAAATAGTGAAATGTTTGATTTTTTACTATTTACTTGCCTTATATAGACATTTTTGGGTCCGACTTACTATAGTTTTGATATTACATCATGTTCTAGTCAAAATCTATTTGTCATAATCTCTTAATGTTGATTTTGGATGCACTTAACACTTGTTTATGAGTCATCTGCAGGTTGACTTTAGTAAGAAGATTTGGAAAGTTTGTTTATGGCTTTTTCATACTTTCACAAAATGGAAAAGGTCATCGAGCGTTTATTACGACACTTTGTCACGCTTGTAAAAATATAATATCAAAGTTCTGATTCTAGTTCAAGTTTCTTTCCAGGCTCATAAAATACGACATTGTGTAAAGAAACGCCATGGAGTCTTCTTTTCACATCTTTTTTCAGACTCCTTAAACATGAAAAAATAGTCGAGTCTATTTTCGAATCTTTCCAGGCTCGTAAAAAGTGACATTGTGTAAAGAAACCTCATGGAGTTCTGTTTAAACTCTTTTCAGGCTCCCTAAATACGAAAAGATTGTCGAGCGATCTTTTCTTCTTCACGTTCATTAAAGTATTTGAAGAATCGTCCATCCGACGGTAGGTTATCTCTTTCTCGGTTTGGATAGGACTATTTACAAGAAAGGAACACTCCAGCCAATCATGACTGGAAGAGTTCTCTAAGGTATGATTTTACACTTTTTCGGGCCTTAGAGACTAAATCATACACAAAAGGACCCCCATGGAGTTTTCTTCTGTATTCACTCAGACTCTCTAAACATGAACGACACCGAGTTTTATTTCAGTGGACTCGTTAAATTAAACATTGAGAGACCAGTTTTGGGAATGAGCCCCTCCTCTCTCAGGTTTGTAAAACATATGGGACTGGAATTGTCTTCTGACAAGCTATATCGAGTGTTTGTTACCCTGTTTGAACTCGTAAAACTGAAAAGAGGCACTCATCGATCATGATGGGGAAAATGGGAAGGGAATCATTTTGTAAATAATGGAAGTTGTTTTTCATTACCTTTGAACATGGCACTTGTCTGTACAATCATGTCATTCAATTGGGTATTCAGCTGATCTCTGTGATGATCCACTTTCATGAGTCATGCCAATCCTTTGAGTCTTTCAAAATAATGCATTGTCTACTGTTGCATTGTGTATCTGTCCTGTCTAGTCATGTTTCCAAGTCATTTTGTCGTGCCGCCTGATGTTCAAAGGGGATCTGAAGAAGTTTTATCTCTGCAGTCTACACAGTCTTTGTGTCAGTATCTTTGAGTCAGTCATATGGTTACTAAATTCACATCACTCCAGAACTATGTTCCGAGTTTCATGTTGTCGATGTGGGACTCATCATGGCCCTCCTTCAATGACACTATTCCTATCGACATTAGCTCATCATCTGGGAAATAATCTTAGAAACAATATTTAGTACCTTGAGATCTGTATGCCTTAATGACAGATTCTCTCGCTCTCGACATAGGTTCACATCATTGGCCTTTGATCGATAGAATCGACTGGGTGGTCGACATCAGGACATCTATTCGCACTCAATGGATTGTACTAGGGTACCTTGGGAATCATTGACATTAATGGTGATCTCCCTCGCACTTGTTAATGGTTCACATCATTAGCCGATAATCAAGTGGTTTCTACCATGTTCGACTTCACATCATTGTAATCACATGGATAGAATCATACCTTGTGGAGGACGAGATGAAGACCCTGGGCATTTGTTTAAAAGCGCTCATTGCTTTTTCCCTAGGCTACGATGGAGTTTTGTATATCTAGCATGGATCCATATTTGAATGGTCATGGATATGCTCAAATTTGCGTCCATATGACATAGATGTATGTTGTATGTCTGGTATCTATGTCCAAGTTTGAGTCCTCTATCACATGGATCTACACTGTATTCTAGTAGCCATGCTTGTTTATTCCACTCATGGATTTGCCTTGTATTGGTCTGCAGCTATGAGTTTGGTTACTTGTGTCTATGAGTCAACACACTGATGTACTATAGATGCCTACTTGACTGCATACTCCGATCGAGCCGACATTTTCATCTCCTGGTGATGACTTGTTCTCAAAGCTCTCGTTTATTGTATCAATCTAAGACTCATGCTTTGGAGGGCATCCTATTATACCAAAATCCTGTCACCATCATGTGATAAGACATTTGACATACCTACTTGCCTTGAATCCCAGCTTCTGGAGTGGAAACTAAATGGTTTTTTATCAATCTGTCATACAAATTCCCAGCACCACGCATGCACCTTTATCCAGGATTGGTACCCCTACTCGCACCACCTTTCATTGGTTGTCCACAAGTGGTGCCACTGCCCATTTCCCTTGGTCCATAGGTGGTTATTACCAGAACTGCTCTGTCATAGAAGGAGATGCGTGGTACCCTGGGTAAAAAGGGAAAAAGAGAAGTTTCTCAAGGCTTCTAGATGATAAGCCTTGTGTACTGCCTTATCTCTATTGTTGTGGGTTGGTTGAGCTTGAGATCCTTCATCCTAGGATCTTATAGGCCACCTCACCCACTAATTTCTCAACCATATCTATCCATTAAATTCCTATAAATATGAGCTCATATCCATGGTTGAGGAGAGAACATTGAAGGTATTGTTATGCTGTTGGATTGATTCTTGGCCCAAGATCATTTGGAAAGAGCATAGAGAGCTAGAGTCGGAGCTTTTGGGGATGAAGATATGGTTTCATGGAGATGCATGTCAACACTAAGTATTGGTTGTAAACTTCTTCATATTTCTAATGCAAGTTGATTTCTATCCCACATATGATGTTGTTGCTATGATTTTGCATATATATGTTGCTAGATTCCTTAGTCACTAGCATAGATTAGTAGATCATATTCTGGTTGCTTTGATCTGTTTCATGTTGAGCTTGATTACAGGTAGACAGGTGAACTATCAAAGCCTTGTATTCCAGATATCTACAGTGTCTAGGGAGAGTCTTCAACCTCTGTCCTCTATTTGTTCTGGATCTGAACCATTCAGACCAGTGGAACACCTTGCTGTCCGCAGGAGGTGAAATATTCCAGCTAACACCATCTCCTAATGGTAACAAGCGAGTAGCAAGTGGAGCCAGTGCTACCCCACTACAGATCAAGTTCTGGAAATGCAGTGGACCTAATTATTCCCAAGATTGTAAGAAAAACACTAGTGGGGTCCTATACAACTTACAAGAAGAACCAACTGTAGAAGACATAGCTAGAACATCACAGATTTATGCAGCACTTGATGGCCAACAGGAAGATCATCAAGTTACAATGGTTGAGATAGAAGGTAAGATCTTGAACACTTCTATTTCAATACTTATTGATCTCGGTGCTTACCGAAGCTATGTTTCGCCTAAACTTATTGATGTATGTAAACTAGGAAAATTAAAGCATGATAAACCTTGGATGGTACAGTTAGCCACAAGTACGGAACAAAAAGTTTCGAAAATAGTTAAAGATTGTGAAGTAAACATGAATGGTTTTCCTACAAAGGTAAACCTGGAAATCCTACCCTTAGGATCGTACAATGTACTTATCGACATGTATTGGTTGGAACAACACCATTTCATGCTTTTGTTGAGATAGCCAAGGGAACCAAGTGAAGGTTTAGGGCATTCCAAAGAAAGTTTCTGTAAGGAAAATATCTTCCTGACAAGTGAAGAAATCTGTTTGGAAAGGCTGCAAGTTGTTTTCAGTAAACATCCAAGACATAGAGTCTGAAAGAGAACAACGCATAGAAGAATTTCCCGTTATTGAAGAATTCAAGGATGTTTTTCTAGAGGAAATCCCAGGATTACCTCCGAAACAAGACCTAGAATTTTCCATCGAACTGACACCAAGATCAGTTCCGGCTTCCAAAGCCCCTTACTGCGTGAGTGCACCCGAATTGGTGGAACTCAAAATGCAGTTGTAGGAGTTGATAGAGAAAGGGTATATCTGACCCAGTGTGTCCCTTTGGGAAGCATCGATACTGTTCATAAGAAGAAATATGGTACGATGCGGATGTGCATCAATTACCATTAGTTGAACAAAATGACTATTAAGAACCGATATCCACTCCCTAGGACCGATGACTTGTTTGACCAGGTGAGAGGATCCAAAATATTTTCAAATATTGACCCACGATTCGGGTACCATCAGGTACGAATTCATGACGAGTATATTCACAAAACCGCCTTTCATACGACGTACGGACACTACGAGTTTGTGGTGATGCCGTTCTGGTTGACTAATAGAATCGTGAACTTTATATGTATGATGATAAACATATTCACTAAATATCTAGATAAGTTTATTTTGGTCTCTATAGATGACATCCTAGTTTATTCTAAGAATAAAGAGGAACACGAAGAACACCTTCGCATAGTAGTACAAGTATTACGAGACCACCAACTTTACGCTAAGTTTAGTAAATGTGAGTTTTGAAAACCTCAGATACAATACTTAGGTCACATTATCTTCGAGACAGGGATAGCTATGGACTCAAAAAAGATTAGATCCATAAAGGATTGGCCTACCCCTATTAGTGTCAATGACATTATTTCCTTTTTGGGATTAGCGAGATATTATCGAAAGTTCATTGAGAACTTCTTGAAAATTGCTTTCCCCATGACCACTTTGCAAAAGAAAGCAAATAAGTTCTTATGGACTACCAAGTGCGAAGAAAGTTTTCAAAAGCTTAAACAACTTTTGATGACCACACCGATACTACGAATTGTAGATGTTGATGGGATTTCATTGTTTACATGGATGGAAGCAAGGAAGGACTTAGAGGAGTCCTCTTCCAGAACGATCACGCGATTTGTTATGAATCACATATGTTAGAAGAGCATGAGGAGAACTAACCCATGCATGATCTTGAGTTAGTGGCCATCATCCACTCTTTGAAGATATGGAGGCACTACATCATGGGAAAGAAGTTCCTTCTGAATACAAACAATATGAGTTTGAAATGTTGATTTGATCAACCGGATCTAAATGCAAGGCAAGCCAGGTGGTTGGATTTCCTTAATGAGTACCATTTCGAACTAAAGCATATTACGGGCAAAGAGAACAAGGTTGTCGATGCTTTGATCCGATGAACTCATATGATAGATGAGGTGACTTTAAGTCAAACCGATGTAGATTTTCATGAGAGGATTAGAACGTCCAACAGAGTTGACCCTTTCTATGTAGAAAGCCTCAAGAAAGTCCAAGAGGACAGGTTGTTTCAATAACAAAAATAGTACAAGGTAGATGAATCGAGATTGCTATGGTCTAAGGAGAGATTGTATGTTCCAGAAGGAGGGGACATTCATTCCAGTATCCTCACAAAATTCCATCAGGAACCCTACTTGGGGCACCCGGGATATAAAAAGATGATATCCACCATCAGGAGACACTTTTTATGGCCCAAGTTAAAGGCTGACATTGCGATGTTTATCGCGAAATGTCAGCTAGTCAAAGATAAGCATCAGCATCCTTCGGGATTTCTACAATCGTTATCCATTCCGAAATGGAAGTGGGAGGTCATTAGTATGAATTTTATCACCGATCTATTGAAAAGTAAGAAGCAAAATGATTCTATTTTTGTAGTAATTGACAAGTTGTCAAAAGAAACACACTTCATTCCTGTGAAGTCGACCTACAAGGAAGTGAACATTGCTGATATATTCTTGAAGGAGATATTTAGATTGCATGGGATACCCAAGGAAATCATCTCGGATCAATATGTTAAGTTTACAGGAAACTTTTGGAGATCTTTATTCTCCGGATTAGAGACGTAGTTGAACTTTAGCACTGCTTATCACCCGCAAATAGATTGGCAGACAAAAAGAGTAAACCAGATTGTTGAGGACATGCTCAGGATGTATGTCATGAACAACCCCACTAAGTGGGAAGAATACCTGCATCTTGCAGAGTTTGTGTATAACAATGGTTATCAGACTTCTACCAAGATGAGTCCCTTTGAGGTACTCTATGGATAGAAGTGTAGAACACCAGTTACTTGGGATAGCCCAGTGGATCAGATCATGTTAGGGATTTATTTATTAATGGAGTTGTAACATTTGGTTACCAAGGTCCAGGTAAACCTTAAAGAAGCACAAGATTTCCAGAAAAGTTACGCGAATCAAAAACGAAAAGATAAGACTTTCAAATAGGCGATCATGTCTACTTGAAAGGAAAAGCAAAACAAAGCTCGCTAAGCTTGGGTAGGTGTGGTAAGTTAGCACCTATATTTTGTGGACAGTTTGAAATACTAGCCAAGAAAGGGTCAGTGGCATATGAGCTAGCGTTACTCGCACACATATGATTCCATAATGTTTTCCATGCATCCTTGTTAAAGAAATATGTTTATGATACTAAACATGTAGTTGATTAGTACTTATTATAGGTGGAATCTGAAGGGGAGTTTTCCCCTGAACCTATTCATATATTGGACAAAAGAGAGGTGCAACTCAAGAAGCGCACCGTAGTCGAGTTGAAAGTGCAATGGAAGCACTTTGAGGCTAATGATGCTACTTGGGAGAATGAAGCCACCATGAGAAAGGCTTACGCTGCCTTGTTTTATGATGTCATCTCGAGTCCAGGAACGGTGTTTTTCTAAGCGGGGAGGGATGTAATATCCTGAATTTTGGACCTAACACTTATAAGAATGAGCTTATTGATTATGATTTTATCTTTATGTTTTATTTTGATATATTGGGTCGAAGACCCAACTACATATGAACATGATGATTTTTTTATACATTGGGCATAAGCCGATTATTGATGATATATCTATCTATCTATCTATCTATCTATCTATCTATCTATCTATATATATATATGCTTTTTTGTGTTGGCTGTGGAACCTGAAGCACATGATTGATGAGATGTTTTGTTTGAGTGAGGAGCTCTAGAGCACATGGGTAATTAATGTTTTGTGTTGAGCGAGGAGCTCTAGAGCACATGGGTAATTAATGTTTTGTGTTGAGCAAGAAGCTTTGGAGCACATGAGTACTTATATTTGTGTTGAGCGAGAAGCTCTGGAACACATGAAAATATAAATAGAAGTTTTGGGCATAAGCCATGGAGCCTTCCATGTTGATGTTGAGCATAAGCTCTGGAATATCGAATCCTTGGCCATGGTATCCCTAGGTGTATCATACAAGTACATACCAGAATTAGTGTTGAGCGAAGAGCTCTAGACTTGCACTAAGTTTGTAACTCCTTGTTTTAGTGTTGAGTATGGGCTCTGGTAAGAGCTAGGAGTTACTGAAAATAATTTAATAATTTTTGAGTGAAAACGACTCGAGAAAAATATTCATGTCATCAGACTTATTTATAAGTGATTAAATGAAATTTTGAATTTCTGTATTCTCATCAAGTATTGAAGAACTACCATGTTATACGAGGGAATCCAACATGTAAGGATGTTTAGAGTTTCCTAGCCTAGTAGACCTAACCATCTACATATTTGACCTTAATGAAGAAGTGTCATTAAGTCTAGGGATCATGGTATATGATGCCCAAAGACAAATGTTAAGAAATGGGTGATTCCATGAAGATGGGTAACACTTTTTGGCCAAATTTGGTGATGAAAACCTGATTTTTAACTCATGTGCTAGATAGAAGCCCTCAAAACGCATATATGCCATGTGAATTTTGACTTGCAGTAAAAAAACAAAATGTAGAATATTATGTTGGCTTCATAGTGATATTTAAAAAAAAATATTCCGATGTCATTTAATGTGTGAATATTTGCATTTAATGAACTGTGTGACCTTAAAAATTTGAAGAAGCTAATAAGTGGCTCGTGTCCACGTAGAGTAATTCAATCTTGCATTAATAATTTAATATATATATATATATGAGCATGATCTACATAAAATGTAGTGTGATGTGCATATTTTTTTGTTAATTTTTTTCGCATTATACAATTATTTATTATTTATTATTTTTCGAAAGTGACCACATTCGATTTCAGCATCGTTTTAAACACATATTTGTCCACGTAAAGAAATTTTTTTTATTTTTTCAAAAATTGAAAAACCAAAGATACCCTTTTGAAGAGGACACGTCGATATGTGATGTGTGCATTTTTAAGAATTTTTTGGCTGTGTATTTTTAACTCTGCGGATTTTTCTTTGAGCTGCTTCGAAGTTGCAGTGTGGTTTTCTAAGTATAAGTTTTAGAAGTAATTAAAAAATAAATTTCATATGAATTCCAAAATGCGTGTATGATACGTCAATGGATAGAAGATTCGTTGGTGAATTTATCGGCATCAACTCCGCTCAGTTATGTGCTAGGAATGGCAGGGTGTACACCTCTGCAAGGCACAGGAAATTTTTCATTTGTTTGAATGTGGGCTAAGTCTGTTTTTTTAAGCCCTCAACCGAGGTATAAACCTCGATCGAGGTATTTAAATACCTCGGTCGAGGTCTTAATGAAACCTCGACCGAGGGTTTGTAAAGTCCTCGACCGAGGGTTTAGAAAACCCTCGGTCGAGGTTTCATTAAGACCTCGAACGAGGTATTAGCTCGGTCGAGGTCCTTTAAAGCAAAATCCCGAGAGTGAATTCAAACATTAATGACACTCCAACTACAAAATTTAATGTCTTTCCCACCCAAATTTTTAATCAAAATCTATATAAACATATAATTCATACTAAGCTAAATCTCCTTCAAAATTTCCTTAGAATTTCATTGAAAAAAGTTTGTTTTGTCATACAAAGTTAGCATTGTAGATTGTTTTGCAGGTATCAATTTGGATTGTTGATCAATCACAATGAGAAGCATCCAACGTCGAACAAGAAGAAATGAAAGAAATCAAAACAAAATTGAAGAGAAAAGAGAGAAAGATAAAGAAAGGAAGAGGAGAAAAATAACAATCTTGAG
>LPNX010886714.1:0-15907 GCA_001517045.1 Pseudotsuga menziesii
TCCTCTACAGAAACATGGTGTTTCAATGAATGGTCACACGGTATGGATATTTTCATTTTACTGTTTTTGTATAGATTGTTTGTATGCTGAAAACATGCAATCCCTCGATTTGGGTTTATTACAATGAAGTGTATCCAGAGCGAAACATGTTTATGAAGATTTAAATATTATTCAGAGAATATCTCTCTCCCAACTTAATAGTCAAACTAATACCCAGTGGACACTTTTTTCTTTTCTTTTCTTGAGATGGTCTGTTGGAGTTGTGTTAATGAGAAATTGGTTTTGTTGTTTTTTCTGTGGCAGAGCGACAGATTCATTCCGGCAAGAGAATCCATGGATTTTGATGTAGCTAGATTCATGATCACGCAGAAAGAAAAGGAAAATGGCCATACCTATACACCCAACCCTTTCCCTTCCAAAAACGCATACAAGAAGGAGATGGCAGCAACTTTATTGAAGAATGCAAATGTTGTAGACAACAATTGCAGAATTTTTTCTTTCAAAGGAAAATCATGGACTGCTTCCCAGGCTTCACAAAAATATGTGTCCGTTAATCTCCCTGCTACCAAAAGAGCATGCAGATATATTTCTCCGGTAAAGCTTGAATTTCATATTTTGTTTAGTCATTTTAATTAGAAATTCCATAACGAGATCCTAAGTTCCATTGATGTTTATTAGTTCATTATTGAACTAAGCCCTAGATCCTATTTGGATTTGTGTGGGAAAAGGATTTTCCTTGCTATTGCCGCATCATCCCATTTTAAAGAATGTTTTACAGTCCTTTTTCTTTTCCATTTGCAACGCTGAATTCGCTACCACATCTATTCCAATTTCTTAAAAAAAAAATATCCTCAGAATGATGTGGGGACTCATTTCAACGCAGAAAATTACCCTTTCGCAAACTAAGCCCTGGTCCCATTTTGTTTTGTAAAGCCATTGACATTTACCTATCTTTAAACATACTATTTGGAGACCAGATAAAACTACATAGAATATGGGGTTTTTTCATTAGTACACTGGATCTGCCATTTTGTAAGATCCCCCTCCCACCTTGAAGACCTAAGAGCAACTGCGACTTGAAAAAAAAATAGTAATGAGCCATAAAATACGACCATGAGGATTAGCAAACCCTCACCACAATGAAGGTACTCCCACTACAAGTCAATTTTGAGACATCCTAACATTGTTGGAACAATGAAGAACATTATTTGAGGAACACATAACCATGGGACATCACATGGTGGAATAATTTCGTACATATATAAATATGTAGAACATTACGTGTAAAATTAATGAAGAATGCTATATATATATATATATATATATATATAGACATTAAGAACGTGTATTCATATAAAGTTACGAATGATAAAAAAAGTTATAGTGAAACCCTATACATAATAATGAAGAAGTATATATATATATATGCTGGAGGCATAAATATATATACTTGTTATTGAATGCTGAACACAAAATGTTACAACCTTTGGAGGTATAGCAAAACCTCCTACCTACATTATATGTAAAGAACATACATAGAACTCTATATATATATACATACATTTATTGGAGACATGTATATTTGAAATATATAGAGTACATTTAATCGTGAGACAAACCCCATATATTAGGTCTCATATGAGGACCCCTATACACGTAAGAATGGATAATAATATATATATTAATATATGTTGGGAGCATATATATATATATATATGACATAGGTATTAATTGTAGTACGTGTTATGTTACATACAAAAGGTTACATATAATACATGGAAACCATATATGTATATATATATTAATGACATATATATATATTAATTTTCTTTGTTCTTTGTCATTTGTATGGTTATTTGTCGGCTGGAATGGGAATAGAATCATTCGTTTCTGATTTCCTTTTGCTTTTCTTCCCACCAGAATATGGCTGGGTGAAAAAGCTGTTTTTACAGTATACATTTCACGGTTGTGAATGTCTAAACGATTGCGATATATAAGATTTTAGTTTTTGGAAATATTTCAAAGTTAAAGGGGTCGATTTGGAAATTAAGAATATAAAATTAGCTGAGAGTTTATAGTTAATGATACACTAGGTCGAAAGCAATAGTTCTGGACATAGTGCTGGCCATGTCTTTATATGATTTACTTATTAAAATATATGAAAGAAGTCAATGGCTAATAATGTGTTAGGATGTGGTATACGCTAGCAGTGTTTAATGCTTTGTCATTTGTTATTTTGGCAAACTGATTAATAATGCTAGCAGTAGCGCCTTGACTGAAATTTTGGCGTGCTACTTAGAATGTTATTTTTGGGTATATATTGGGGATAGAAATATTTGATGTATATATATATATGTCCTATATGCAGGCAACCATGGAGCGTTTTTGTATTGTAGACTATTAATGTATAATAGTGGAGAACAATACATATATGTTGGAGATATAAGTTTGATTTATATGCCAAACATATAATGGTACATATTTGCAAGCAGCATTATGTTTGAAGATTTGGTATATTAATTACTAGCCGTAGTTGGAATCACTATGCCGTGAATAATGGAGGAAAATTATGACCGCCTTTGACCTTACCTGGATTATAGCATTTTAGTTAGTGTAGGCATTATTGGTGGCTGGGCTGAATTAATTATTTAAGAGGGCGTGATACCAGTCAGTTAGTGGGCAATGACGAATACCATTAATTCACTCCATTCTGATTTGTCAGTCATTTTATAAATTTCCCTGATTCATAACCTTTGGAGAGGCTGAAAATCCCTGAACGTTGTTGGTATGATGACTAACGTACATCAGTTATTATAAACGCAAGATTCACAGCCTTGAAAGGGGGGTGTTGTGTAGGGATTGGGGAATGCGAGGAGAGCTATGCATTTTATTAGAGCAAGGTGCGGGGCGCTGGGGATGGGGGAGATCTCTACAAATTCGAGGAGAGCTCTCCGATTGGGGGGACGATTTTGATCTCTGTGATTCTTATAGAGATTTGATCTCTCTGATGTGGATAGGGGGTTCGGATCTCAGCAATTTTATTCTCTATGATTTATATAAGAAGAGTTGATCTCTGCGATTGACGGAGAGGTTTTGATCTCTGCGATTTTTAGAGAGAGTTGACCTCTGCGCTGTTGATGGGGAATTGGTCTCTATGGTTTTGGAGGAGAGAGGGATATACCTCTGCGATCTTGATTGCTCCAGGGAGAAAGTATGGGACCTTGATGATTGAAGAGATTCACCATTTTGATCCGATTTGGTCTTAATCGGGTATGAACTCTTGCACTGTTGCATCTTAAGTATTTCAACGTAGGACTTGTTAACTGGTGGTGTTCCCGTAGGTACAAATTATTTACTGTGTGTGATTTATTGGTTTTTCTGCGAGAAAGAATGGTGGTGTGACTGTTTTGTTTGCATTGAGGCTTGCGATGGGGAAACCTTCAGCGATTGCATGTATTGCTATATTACTGAATGCAAAGGGCATGACCCACTTTTTTGTGGGTACTCGAATTGCTAGGTTAACTTTATGACTGGATACACCTTTGGGGGTAAATGCATCTTTTGCGTGTTGATACCATAGGTGCGGTGACCCCTTCTTGTTTTGTAGATGCGTTTCGTTTTATTCATTTATGCATGTGAGTGGGATTTAAGGTAGTTGCGCCTGTCATTCCTGAGCTAGAATCTAGAACTACTTTTACTCTTGCTAGGGATCTAGAATTGTGTATGCCGGACATTTCCAGCGTTTCCGGATCTCAGTAGGGTTTTACCCTTTGTATGCATTTACCACCATACTTGCTGGGACTGATCACTTAGATCTCGATTTTCTCTAGCTTGTGGTATGAAAGTGTTGGTGAGGATCGTTAACCATCACTGGTGTTTTCCTAACGTTTCAGACTCTGATTCGGATTTGCCCAATGCCCAAATCGTGATCCTCATGGATGTTTGCTTACAGGACTGTATGCATGCAAATAGAGAAATGTGTCAAATCTGTGTTGTCCCTGTCGTGTATTTTATGCCCGCAACTTCACAAAACGGAGCTCTTTGTTTCTTCTAGAATGGTTCCTTATCCTTCCCCTGCGCCTATGAATTTATTTAAACGGCCTGTCCACAGATCGAGTCATAAGCTGTTAGACATGCTAATGGCGATTTAACCACTGGAGCTGCGAATTGTGCTACTGTCGGTTAGATTGTGGAACTGATAGTAATTCTAAATAGCGATTTTGGATAGAAGTCTTAAGCTGTGTTTCTCCTAACGTTGGCTTCGATTCCGATTGGGCCAATGCCCAAAATGTTATCCTTGTGGATGTTGTTTATAGGACTGTATTCATGCAGGGACTACATTGGAGTGATATTGCAGATACAAAAACTGATCCTTGATGCGAGTTACCCAACCATCTCACTGTGTTTTTATTGCTGTTGTTATTCAGATGCTATGTTCCGTGCTATGAAATCTAAGGATTGGCAAATTAAAACTCCTATGATTTGACTCCCATTCGGTAGTGTCCCAACTCATAATCGTTGCCACAACCTCTTCGTGGGGGCAAATGGATGATGACTCCCAGGTTGTAGATATGCATGCCCTTGCATAATTATTTACATACTTTATACTTGGGAAGTCATTTATTTTGGAAAAATGGTTCACATATATATAGATTACCTACCTTATGTGCAGGTAGTAGGGTATATTTATTTTTGTGCAGGCATATATTTGCCCATGTAGGTAAGTCCATAGTCATGTCTTACTAATGAACGTGATTTCTTAGCTTGTGCTAAAATGCTCATGATTCCTTAGCTTGTGCTAAAACGCTCATCTGAAGCAGACAATATAAATATAGGATATACCCTG
Source organism: Pseudotsuga menziesii (assembly GCA_001517045.1). NCBI lineage: Eukaryota > Viridiplantae > Streptophyta > Pinopsida > Pinales > Pinaceae > Pseudotsuga > Pseudotsuga menziesii. The sequence goes on from LPNX010886714.1 coordinate 4,847, forward strand.
TGAGTGGGAGTCCTGAAGTGTAAACAGTCCTGAAGTGTAAACAAGAAGATAGGGCAACAGAATGATTGCCGATTGTAATCAGCGTTTTGAAAATTATGATGATACTGCAGTTTGGTGGACTTAACCCCGAGGTTGGGGTGAACCACGTATATCGGTGCCTTGTTGTGTATTACTTGCATTATGTGTTTTGATGTGTACTGTTTTTATGTCCGTGGATGTCTTTGGTTGATCTCTTTATCTGTTATGGTGTAAATGGTTGTGTACCTTGTCTGTGAATGTTTAAATGCAAAAGAGAAATTAAGTTACAATGGTTTGGTTTAATGAGCACTTACTCATGCTAACGGTTTGATTTAATTTAACACACATTAACCAGTGGTTTGGTTTAATATGCATTTACTCATGCTAATGGTTTGAATGAAGATACATTGACTTATGAGTTGATCATCTTGTTTTGCAACTTGTAAATGACTATGGAAACGATGATTAATGTTTTCTTTTCAAGGATAAGAACAATGTTCTGGGTTTGGTCCTTTACAACACCATTGACAGATGATTTCCAAAATAGGCTAATGATATGAATGAGTATACGTTTGAAAGGATAAATCATACATTCGATACTAATGAGATGGACTTGGTTTTAGTAACAGTGAACAAATTTTTCCTTCTTTTACCCATTCTTCATACACAATGGAATGGAGGTACAAGAGGTACATTACACATTTGAGAATCATTTTCCTTTTTCCTGTTTTCTTAGCCTATAAATTTAACGTATCCATGTTGATTGTAGTCTGCAGAAAGAGCTCTGGATGCACCAGGCCTCCTGGATGATTATTACTTGAATCTACTGGATTGGAGTTCTACCAACGTTTTGTCCGTAGCCCTTGGAAACACTGTAAACTTGTGGGATGCTTCGGATAGCTCTATATCCGAGCTTCTGATTGCAGATGATGAAGAGGATCCAGTTACGAGCATTAGTTGGGCACCTGATGGGAACCAAATTGCCGTTGGAATGAATAATTCTGTTGTACAACAATGGGATTCTGCATCTCATAAAAAGGTAAATTAAACCTCTTTATCTCTTCCAAGGTTTTCTCATTCTAATGTAATGGCAATCCCTAAATTTGACATGGATAAAATTGCAGTTAAGAGCCTTGAAAGGTCATCATCAACGTGTTGGTGCCCTTGCTTGGAATGGTCCTATTCTCACCATAGGAGGACAGGATGGGATAGTAATCAATCATGATGTTCGCATCGGTGGGCACATTGTTCAAACATACAAAGGGCATAGTGAGGAGGTTTGTGGATTGAAATGGTCTCCTTCTGGCCAACAACTTGCCAGTGGGGGGAACGACAATTTACTATACATTTGGGGGACAAGAGCATGGCATCCCCTAATTCTTCCTCTCAATACCTACACCAATTACATGAACATTGTGCAGCATTCAAGGCCTTAGCATGGTGCCCCTTCGAGAACAATCTTTTGGCATCTGGTGGAGGGAGTTTAGACAGGTCTATAAAGTTTTGGAACACTCAAACAGGTGCCTGCCTGAATACTATCGACACGCATTCCCAAGTCTGTTCATTACTATGGAATAGTCATGAACGCAAGTTATTCAGTTCACATGGTTTAGATAAAAACCAGTTAACCTTATGGAAATACCCATCCATGGTGAAGATTACTGAGTTTACAGGGCATGCTGCTCGAGTTCTTCATATGGCACAGGTAGAAAATTCATGTCTTTTATAATTAAGTACTTATGCATTCATGTTTTCCCTTTGTGAATAGATTTGTCCTGATGACCCTTCCCTATTTTTTTTTGTCTCTTCAGAGCCCTGATGGGAACACAGTTGTATCAGCTGCAGCTGATGAAACACTCAGGTTTTGGAAAATCTTTGGAACCCCAGATACCTCAAAGAATGAGAACACTAACGACGCCCATACCTCAAGGAATGATAACACTAACGACGCAAAAGTGGCTTTCAGTAATTTTCATACTCACATCCGCTAAGAATGTACCTGTCAAGATTTATGGAATCAGGATGGCTGTTCAACTGTAATTAATGTTTTGTTTTCTCTTTAGAATTCTCTTCTGCAGCCGCTGTGTAGTTTTGTACTTTACTTCCTTTGGCACTCGTATAGAATGAATTGTGTAATTTATTTCTGTGAAATCTCTTCTTCAGCTATAAAGAACTTATTGTGAAATATTTCAACAGAGATAAATTTTGAAGGTTTAGTTGTTTTGTATCCATATTTTTGTCATGTAGATGTTTATTTCTGTATTAGTTGTTTTGTTTAATTCATGTACTCTCACATATTATATTATATGCATTCTGATATGACATTGATCATAATAACTAATTATATACATAGATACTGCTTTGCCCCCACGCATAGGCATTATACTGTCTAATTTGTTGGTCTTGCATTGCTATACTTGGCAGTGCCATTCTTTCTTTTAGCTAAACATCTTAGTGAAGAGCATCCAAGGTGTCTTTAGGGAACACCGGATCATGGCAACAATCTAAGATGTGCAAGAATGCGTTCAACTCTGTCAAAAAGGATCATACATATAAAAGTAGAATGGTCCCTCAATTGCAATTTTTATTAGACATTTTAAACTGTTTTTTTGGTTGCCCGTTCTGTACCTTGATAACTTGGAACAATTGAATTTGTTTAGCTGTGCTTCATCTGTCATTAATTGTATTGTATTTTCATTTTCTTGTATTGCATTCTTCATGCCTTCACTTTGGGCATTGATAATCAATATACATTGATTGTCTGCCCCATTATCTTTTATGGCAACTGCATTTTTAAATGCCACCATTCTATTAGAAATTTTTTCACCATTCAACATCTTAAATTGGAAATCAACATGAAGCTTTTATGTGATTAAGGTTTAAAACATTGGGAAAAAATGTTTATCTGCTTTACTTTCAAGCTAATCTTAATGTTTTGAAAGGGTAGTCCCTGTATGAGGATCTAAATCAAGTGTTTAGATAAGGGTTTTCTGAAAACAATGTAACTTTCAAAATTCTACTGTTATTATGTTGTTTAGATTCTACATTAAAATCCAAAATTGAATCAAATAGCTAAAAGTTCATTTTTTTTGTGTGTTTTTCTTTAATATATATAAAATATATTTTAGGCTCTTCAATTGGCATGATAATAAATTGGTTACTTTCACAAAGTTGTAAAACTATTTTGTGCTTATAGTGGGTGAACTTTTGGCATTTAATTTCTGATTTGTTTACTATCGGTGAACTTTTGGCTCTCATTTCTGATTTAGGCCCAGCCCATATATTCAAGAATACAAAGCAAATTACATTATGGATTATGCAACTATACCAAACATGATAACAAGGTTCATAAGGTTATCATTGTCAACTCTAAAGTATGCATGATATCTTAGGATAAACATGGATAAAATTGCAGTTAAGAGCCTTGAAAGGTCATCATCAACGTGTTGGTGCCCTTGCTTGGAATGGTCCTATTCTCACCACAGGAGGACAGGATGGGATAGTAATCAATCATGATGTTCCCATCGGTGGTCACATTGTTAAAACATACAAAGGGAATAGTGAGGAGGTTTGTGGATTGAAATGGTCTCCTTCTGGCCAACACCTAGCCAGCAGGGGGAATGACAATTTACTATACATTTGGGACAAGAGCATGGCATCCCATAATTCTTCCTCTCAATACCTACACCAATTACATGAACATTGTGCAGCAAAAAAGGCCTTAGCATGGTGCCCCTTTGAGAACAATCTTTTGGCATATGGTGGAGGGAGTTTAGAGAGGTCTATAAAGTTTTGGAACACTCAAACAGGTGCCTGCCTCAATACTCTCGACACGCATTCCCAAGTCTGTTCATTACTATGCGACATTATTTATTAAATAGTTACAATCAGTAACGACAATGTTGCCATACACACTCTCCTCGTGAGAGTATTTCCAGACTAACCAATTGTAGGGTCATAGTGATACATGAGACTAGAAGGTTCTAACGAGAACACTAGATTTTCAATCCTCGTCTTATTCCAATGCATTTACATATGATTTCAGATTTAAACAAATTGACTAACCAATATTAAGGTCATACCGATACATGAGACTAGCAAGTTCTAAACAGAACACTAAATTTTCTAACAATCCTTATTCCAATGCATAAACAAATATGATTTGAGATTTAAACAACCCTACTCACTTTACGTTTATAATTAAATATAATTTCATAAAAAGGCATTCAATCTGAATGGTTAAGATAAAAGCTTAATCTTCTTAATCTAGGTTCTAGGGAGAACTCTTTGGTGCATAATTTTCTTAATATGCTCTAGGTGAATTCATCCTTGAAGACCCAATAGGTAAGTTATTCTACTTAGGACTTACCTCAGCCTAGGGTGACACCTAATAGTTTAGGTTGTTAAGGAAACATATTTAAATCCTTTATCCAAATCCCAAGATTCACTCACGGTTCTAACCTTGCCCCATAGTGAATTTAGTGAATTTAGTTTCTTGTCGCATAAGTTTTGTTTAGGTCCTAAGTCTTCATAAGATTATAACTTAAGGTAGTACTCTACCACACAAAATAAGGTTCTACTGGTGGGGCCTTGGCCTTGAGCTCCTCACCAAAGAATAAGTACAATATACAGTTCATAATTATAAAAATTTTAGGGCGTACAAGAGGGATGTTACATTCCCTCCCCCTTAAAGGCAACACCATCCTCGGTGTTCTTGTTTCTCATAGAATTTCTTTTATCTCTCGGTCAATCTTGTCTAATTTTTTTTGCTTTGTATTTCTTGTCATGATCCTGCATTTAAAAATCATTCATATGCATGTATACTTGCATCGATATTGAAACAATGTAAAAGTTCATAAATCAACACTCCACAATGGTTCCAATATGCATGTCAGTTCTATTTGCCAAAATAAAAATAGACATATCGCCTCATAGGTACCAGTTTACGTGTAATGCACATACCTTTTCCTAGCATTTTATTTTCCTGCATGTCCTTCATCCAGCACTCCTAGTCTAATAGTACTTCAAGTACCAATTCAAGCCACCCAACACAAGGACAATACCCTTCCCAAGGCGTATCTCCTTTTTTTGCTATTCACGGTGCTTCACCAAGGTGAGGTACTTCCAGTTCTCGCACACCACCACAACTCCTAGAGATTATTCTCTTCACAGAGTCCCCCACTCTTGTGACATTCCTCCCAATGTGCGTAGAACGAGTCTTAACCAAAATGTCTTACATCTAGGAATCCACGGAATGCATAGTGGTCCCTCGCTGGCCCAGGGGGAAAAACAAGGTAGCTTTCAACCACTACCTCCATCACCACTTCCTCATGGTGATAACCTTTTTCATATGACATTTTTCTCATATCTTCTTAATTTATTACAGTCTTGGAGATTTAGCACTCCTCACGGCCACAATTTCCCATGCCTCCAATCACTCCATAGATGGTTAGTTTATAATTTTATTAATTCAAAGAAAATCAAACCTTTAGCATAATTCAGGCCTTACTTCACTTCTCATTCATCGGATAAGAGCCTTTTAACACCAGAATTGACAAGAAGGCCTTTGCAAGAAGCCACAAAACATTTTCAATTTCTTATACCAACACCATTCGCAAGAAAACACAAAACCCAAGAATTTTGATAATGAAACCACTCATTAACTTCAATTTATTACAATAGAATAAAAAATTCACTCACTGTTGCAATTTTATATATACTCCATCTGAACTCTTATCTACTAGATATTATAAGTCTCCAAACAAATTATAAAATTCTTGTGGGCCTCGATAAATCTGTGAAAGACTAAATAAATGCCATCTCGATTAGAGATACCTCTGTGCAAACTAACTTCTTACTTTTAACTCTACTTTAAATTATGATGAAACATTAATAAACCAACCCAAGGGAAGAGCCAGGTCACTGACAACAAGGCACTATCATAGCTCCACGATTTGTTTTATGTCAAGCGGGTCAGTCGTATAGTGTTAGCAACATCCCAAAGCTAATAATGAATGTAAATTTAAGAACTAAATTGTCTGCAATGACCAATGTTTAGCAATCTAAATCAAGAAAGAGTCATGCAAGGACCAACATACAAAACCTATTAGAAATTCTAAACAAAAGTAAATTTCCTGCAATAAGCCCACCACAAATAAGATCAGAAAATCCCAATCAAAGACCAATAGTTCCAGCTTCTGGAAAAAAAGATTGCCTCCCATAGCCTACAATAGTTAAATAGATAAGGGAAAAAAACTAAGGCCAATGTAGACCTCCCATCTCATAGGGAGACCATAGGTGTGCCCTCTACAACAAATCTATCCCATCGAGGGAACACATTCAGAACTAGGCAATTCTAAAAGCTTGGGAGAACAAGAAACCAAGGAGTGAAATGATACCGATTAGTGCAAAATAATGCACACTTTAAACTCTGCTACTGTTATGGAACACATATAATAAATAAAAGAAAAATCTAGAAACAACAGGGCATACCAAACAAATATAAAATTATGTCAGTCAGGCAAGTGATACTTTAGTAGTTTAGTGCTCAGACTGAATTCTTCGTGTACTACTCGATCATAAATTGTCTTATTAATCCCTAGAACTCTAGGGGAACAATAGTATATTGTCCTTGCAGATGTGGTCCTCAAAGCATATCTTATCTAGTGACTAAATTTTGTGAGGCTTTGGAAGATAAAAATACAAAGATAACAAGATGAGGTTTTGCTAGAGATGTAAACATCTAAGGTACTACTAAAATAGAGGAACATCATAACCCACAAGGAATATCAAAATAAGTAACCAAAGGAAACTATTCACATATATAGCATCAATAAATATGAACTACCAATACCTGTAGTGAAGCCTAAATGGAAAGAATCCTGCCCCTCTGTTACATATATAGATAAAACCACTTATACTATGAAACAAGAACTTTATACTAAGAACGAGAACTCTAGGGATAAAAAAGATGATTTTTGCAAAAAACAAACCAAAAACACCCACAAATAGAAAAGTGTTGATGCCTCTATACATGTTTTTTTTTTCACGGTAAAGATTAGAGCCATGGCCTAAACATCCCATACTGTTGCTTAATAAAACTTTAAAATCAACCCCTAAATTGGAAAAAAATATTTCTCCAAAAGATAAATTACAACTTTTTTGAAACTTGCATATTAAAGAAACAAAAATATTTCATAAATAATTTCACCACTCTAACCATATAAAATCAAAGAAATTATGATGTGATTCATAATGAAAGCATATATTAGACCATTCAAGAACAAATGATTCATATAAATATTCAAAATCTCCTTCATAGTTTCAATTACAAATGTCTCCTTTGCCTTCGCCTTCACAGTTTCCCATAAATATTCAAAATATTCTCCTCCCTTCCCCTCCACCCTCCTCCCCCTCCCCCTTCCCCTTCCACCTCCTCCATCTTCGTATTAATGGGAGTGTCGCTCCCTTGGGTGCTAAAGGGATGCCCCTCACTCGTGATGCAATTATCAAAATCACGACGCCAATGAGGGATGACCCTTTGGCTCCCAAGGGAGTGGTACTCCCCTTATCGCAATGAGGGAGAAGGTTGAAGGGGGGGGCAGAGGGGGAGGAGGGGGGAGGGGAGTGGGGGGGGGGAGGAAGGGAGGACGAATGAGGTGGAGGAAGAGGGGGGATTCTCCTAGGGAAACCCATGATGACTCGGTAAATAAAAATGCTTTATATTATATTGTTTTATCTACTAGCACAACCACAAGTAAAGTGGTCGGTAAATGTCTATAAGCACAACAAACCACTTAGTTTTGTCAAGATATTTGACTCTTAAACAAAGTCTAAAATATATAATTTTATATCTATTATTCATACCATATTGTTAGAGTTAATATAAACACAAAACAAATACTATTTAATAATAAATAAAACTAATTATCCGTCTTCTACAAATAATAATATTATTTTATTCTCTAAATATATAACTTACTCATGATATTGTTTTATTTTATTATCTTGACAAATCAGAAATCTTGTTTTATAATAATATAATATTTTATTATCTAAATATGTAACTTATTAATAATATTGTTTTTTTAACAAAGCAAAAATATTGTTTTATCTTATTCTATAGAAAAAAAGAATAGTGTTTTATTTAATTCTCTAAACAAAAACAAGAATAACTTACTAATGCTAAAAATATATCCTTATTCTTTATAATATTATTAAAAACTCAATTTAATGAGTTAGGTCAAATGAATATGTTAGGTTAAGTGAATCACATTGGAAATTTTTATTAAAAATGTAATGCATTGAACATTTTTAAATAAATAAAATGAAAATTCTATAAAATTTATATCATTATTAAAATTGCAATTTAATGAGTTATGTCAAATGGATAGGTTATGTTAAGTGAATGAGTGAACAAGTGAATGAGTGAATCACATTGAAATTTTTTTATTAAAAATATAATACATTAAATATTTTTTAATAAATAAATTGAAAATTTTAAAGAAATATAATTTTATTTGATATTAAATTTTATAAAATTTACCCTTCTCACTGCCTTTATGCAACGGGCCCTTCCCTCAGGCAGGATCGGTCTTCCCTCCCATTCAAGAATCGAGCATAAGTATATGTACCAAGGAGCTAGCTCTTCTTTCCAGCGAGAAGCATTTATACTATCGTAAGCCAGCTAGACCATCCCGTCAGCAAGCATCCCCGCTAGGGAAGTAAGTGTTGGGTCGCTTATCCCCACTAGGTAGGGGTTAACAAATAAAGGTCTATACTCTTTCTTGGGGGGGACTATTGAAAATATTACTCCTGGGATTATCTTTATACTCATCCTAGGGAGGTTCTATTGAAACTATATATCTCTTTGGAATAACTATTAGAACAATGCCCCCACGACAAATTATTTATTATGCGTGCTTCTGGGAAGACCTATTGAAAATATGCTGCGGGGCCGCCTCTTTATTTACTATGCTCGCTTTTGGGAAGGCCTCCTATCACAATTCTCCTATCTTATCCTGGGAGGGACCTTTATGCTTTTATTTTTCCATAGGAAGGAAGTTTGTTCCCATTCTGCAACCAACAACACTGAACGGGAACACTTGATACTTTAATAGGACCTTAAGGGAAGGGAAGCAATATTGTATTTCAAGAACATAGTACTTAAGTATTCCTGACAACCAACCCTCTAGAGACCAGAGCAGCTTCATTACCACCCCTCAACTTAGAGCTACTTTTCACGGGCGTTCAAAAGATAGATAGCATTGTTGGGTTGGATCGATGTTCGAGAACACTTGCTTAAATAAGACTTACATGGGACACGCTTAGACCTTTGCTATTTACCTTTACCATGTAGACATCCCTTTATTTATTTATGTGCATCCTATCACCTATTTACTACCTTCCCTTCAATGCTAATTTACCTGAACTTTTCAGCATTGCATAGGCATTCGACACAGCACGAGCGTTCATTTGATAACACTTGTATTATTAATCTTTGTAGGGTAGGTAAGCACTATCGTGCCTCTTATTTTAGGGCCAGGATGAACAACTCCGAGATACACATTTATTTATTTATTTTAATCATAAAATCACATACGGTAATATATAGATCCGCGCCGACCTTTGGAAAATAAAGAAGATAGATGATATGGTGCGAAAGATGGTGCTTAAAGTGTCAAATCAAGAATATAGATCTGAGGGAGCTTCAGTGGAAAATCAAGAAGTGAGACAAGACTCCCATGTGTCAAAGATGGCGTGGCCGTCGTACAGATTGCACATGACCATAACTAAGCATTCATACATTCACAAACGGGTTTCCAATAAGAATGAGGTCAGGTATAAATATACTATCACGATATATAATACCCTTGAGTTATCAGGACGATCATACATAGCCAATATTCTTCAGATTCAAATATTTGAGGATTATTTTATAGTATGCTTTTTTATTCCCTCGATATTGGATAAATAGTTTTAGTTCCCCCTTTGGTTAGGGTTGCTTGGTATGCTCTGATAAGGTGAGTGAAATAAGGGATCCAATCTTATCTTTATGGAAAGCGATGATATCCTCTTTGCAAGGGAGAAATCCAAACACCGAGTCCATGATTCGTTTTCCCACCCCTAGGCCAACTACTATTTAGGGGAAAAATAACATATGTTGGTTCCGACCGTTGGAGGTGTGGTAGGTCTTTTATTCTTATGGGGATTTCCACTGCTGAGGAAGTTTTCGTTTATCTTGAGGTGGGTTCCACTTATTATGATGAGGCGTGTTCTGCTTATTCTGATGAGGTGTGCTCTACTTATGAGAAGGAAAGTTACACTTATTTTGATATGTGGTTTGCTTGCTTCGAATGAGCGTGTGCGTGTTTCGATGAAGTGTTGTTGGGAGGAGGTATTTTAAAGGAGGGGGCCTCTTCAACAATCTTAATTAGTGAGTCTATTGGATTTTATGAGGAAGCATGCATGGGTGCACAAACGTTGGGGTTTCAAGAGGGCATGGGGCTTATTTTTCCCTTCCTTGGTATATATTACATGTTCCTATTTTATATTTGTCTTTGTGTGTGTATTCAAAGTATGAATGTCAAGCATACAAGAGTAAGTGTTATGAAACCTCCATAAGGTAGGCACCTTCCTTCTGCCAAAATATCCTATCCAACCTGCTTAAAATAGCCTCTAGATGAGGCGTCTCCATGGTTCCAATGATAGATGTGTGCATAAAACAGAGCAGATTCCAAGGCTGGAAATAGGTTTCATGTATAGTGCACCCCTTCAAGGATTAGTCATAATATGAAAGCAACACATAAACTACTTGCTCAACTTAGTTCAAGTAGCACATGGAAATTTGGAGAAGTATGAATAAACCTTCTCTAATACTAGAGTGCACTTCCTCCAAGCAAAAGGAGAAACTCAGTTGACATGCAAGCTAACTAGAAACAAAACCTTTACTTGCTTTAGAAGTATCCCATGATAGACCTCAAGTGTAATTGGAAACCAACTAGGAATTGCATGAAACCTCAAACAAGGTACACTTATCACATG
>LPNX010886741.1:4487-95142 GCA_001517045.1 Pseudotsuga menziesii
AGTTATGGAGTTTGAGGAGGAACAGCATGGCTTCCTCAACAAAATAGAACAGCCTAACTCAATAAAAGTCATAAAGTACGCTTCCCGTTTCATTAAATCTGCAGATTAGATGAAGATTCCGTGGTTGATGAATTAAGTTTTTATGCACGTCTGTGTTAAAATGCTAAAAATGGCCATTGCAATTATTCCTAGAAAGCTTCAAGCGCAGAGCCCATGTGGCGTGCCTCTGTGTCAACTCTATATTAGTGTCAACTCTATATTTTCTACTGAATTCGCCGTAGGCTCATTGAAATATGTTTCATCGTGTCATGAATTTTTCAGTGGCTTTTAAATTTTGCTAAACACCAAATACGCTTGGGTTTAGTTTTTTAATAAGTTTTGGGTTTATCTATAGACTTATCTTACACTTATATTATTAAACAATTTTTTAATAAGAAGAAGAATTAACATAAATCTATCTTAAAAATTCATGAAACAAAATATACTTTAACCCCTTTAGATTGTATGTTTTTAGAAGCCAAATATACTTTTAACCCATTTAGATGGTATGTTTTTAGAAGGGAAATGGATGGGAGACACTTTTAAGCCGTCCGGTGATATGATTTTACAAAAAAAATTGATGGACATTGGGGACATTCAAGGAAACCTACGGTTGGTGAAGGGACGAAAAATTCAAAGAGAAGGCAGTCAGCAATGGTCTTTTGGCCAGGCGATCAAAAATCATCTTTTTTCAAAAGTATAACATGTTAAAGTAGTTCCAAATGAGCAGGTAATTAAGTAGGTTGAAGTATAACATGTTAGAGGAGCTCAAGATGGGTAGCTATGTAGGTTGAAGTCCTGTGCAAAGTTGTTGGCTTTTTTTTGTCACGAGGCATGGGTTTAGTGCAAAGTTGTTGGCCTTTTGTCATAAGGCATGGTTTAGGGTCAAGCCTTATAGTTTGAATCGATTAGGGGGATTAGGATGGGGCTCCTTCGATTAAACTCTTTGTACGATAAAAAAATATATAATATGTTATAGAGCAGAAAAAAGAAAAATTCAAAAAGAAAGCAATCACGGATTGTCTATTGCCCTTAAAACAGGGCAGGCTATCATAAGTTCATAACATCATCTTTCCATGAGTATAACAGGTTATTGGAAAGGTTTCAAACCTTACAGTCTGGGCCGATCAGGAAGAGGCCCTTTCAATTAGGCTCTCTGCACGATAAAACCATTTGAAAAAAAAAATATAACATATGATAGGGCAGAGAGGAGAGAAATACAGAAAGAAAGCAATCAAGGATTTTTTTGCCTTCTAAAACTGGTAGGTAACATCATCAGTTTATAACATCAGGAGAACAAATTCGAATTTGTTGAATATTTGTTCTACCTATAATATGGATATGGGCTAATTTTTAAAATTAATTTTAAAAAGCCATATTTTAATTATTAAAACATTATAAAATAAATATCTTTCAATTTCATATTTTGTAATTCAATTTAATAGGAATAAAAATAAAGCAAAAAAAAAATGCAAATATGATTTATTGGTTACCAAAACTATGTATCCAACATTTACATCCTTTCATTTGACAATCAACTTTAACCTTAACACAATTTAAACATTAATTAATTAATTCCAATGTAAATAGTAGTAAATATTATCTACTTTCTTCTTAAAATAATTAATAACTATTAATAACTAAGAGTTTTCTTTCTTATATTATGGACATTATCTTTTTGTTCTTTTAAAGAGTAATTTTGGTTATAAAAAATATGTTTAAAAAATTAATTTTTTTAAGTTAAAAATTTAATGACTAATATTTAATATTTCATTAAAAATATTGTATATATTTAACTATATATAAATGTTATTAATTAAAAATATTATATATAACAAGTCTATTTCTTAAATCTTATTGGATTTTTTCATTACTTATTTGTATCTAATTGTAATCGTATTTGTATTATTATTTAAATTATGCTACTATGTCCAAGTTTAACATGTTATTGGGCATGTTTGAACTTCCTTTCTATACAACATGTATATATTTTTATTTGTATGCACCCTTATATTATTTTTTCCTTTCTCTGAGTATCTCACTTTTCTACCTACACTTCTCTATCTACTTTAGATCTTTTTAGTGTATAGATACGTGAGTGTATAAATGGGTGATGTTTTTTTTCCTTCTTCTTCTTGATAATTTTGCAATGAATTTGGGAATTTCACATATTTGAGTTATAGAAAAAATCTAAAGTAAAGAAAAAATTAATGAGATTTTGGGAAAAAATAGCTCGAAAGCTAAAAGGTCCTATGTTTAAACTTTTTTTTGAAGAAAATTTGATAGGTTTTTATATCTTAGATTTTGGGGTGGACTACCATCTATGTTTTTTATATCTTAGATTTCCGGGTGGACTACTATCTATGTTTTTTCATTTATGGAGGAGAATGAGACAAGTGTACAATCCAAATTGATTCTATGAGTCTTGTTCAAAATTCATAATTAACAATTTCAAAAAAAATAAAAAATAGCTTAGTTAACATGTGCTAAGTAGAGTTCCTCATTGTTGGAAAATTTAAACTTGAACTTCAACCTCGCAATTAAAACTCCAATGATGATAATACAACTATTTTATTATTAGATACAACTATTAGCTTATGATGATACAACTTTAGCTTAACTTCAAGTCCAATCACTACTTTTACTAGAACTGTAATAGTTGATACATTAAGTTTTAAATTAACTATTAGACACTACTGTTAGTTTAACTTTTCAAGTCTAATTGCACTTATATTTGATATCTATTAAAGTAACTATTCGATTAATTATTAGATTAAGTCCAATAGTAAAATGTCTTTCTAAGTATTTCTAAGTAGTCCAATAGATTAATTATTAGATTAATTGATCACAAAGGCATTAAAGATGGCTATTTGTTGATATTAATATAATGTCTCCTTTGACTCTGCCTCTGCGTATGGTTACAATTCATATGATACCATTGCCTCTGCGTCTATTCACATATTCCTTGTCTCCAATTGCTTATATAATACATGGATGGACCCAAGTCCGAGTGTTTGTACTGAAATGTGATGAAAATGCCTTCAAAATAGGATATGGTGTATTCTGTAATAATTTCAATGTAAGATACGGAACTCCAACGGAAAACAACGGCTATATTGTTCTACTCTCTCCATCGAAGGGTTGCTCGATCCTCTCCCTCCTCGCAGTCGCTCCCACGATAGGTCTCTTAAAGCGAATAGGAAATCGATCTGCCACTTGGGAGGAAATGAAGATGTGAAAGCACCATAAACTTTACACATCGACAAACACTCTCTGCTACTTTTATATATTTCTCTCCCCAATCATAACAGGGATGTTTATTGCTTTCTCGTTCTTCACATGTTTTCTTAGTATTCCAACTCCATTGGTAGTCACATTCTCCCAGGAAGGTTTTTCTTCCCCATTATGAAATATCTGTTTATTTCTTTTTGCTTTCTGGTTCATGACATATGTCGTATTTTTCTTCAATGCCATTAGGAACCACCTTCTCCAAGAAAAAAATTTCCTGTTTATGTGATATGACATGGATTCGGAGTCATAAAATCCAAGGTTTTACCCTCTCAAATAAATTAAATCGATATCATACAAGTTTATGCGACAAGACCGAGAGTATAATGACTAGAGGGACTTATATTCCTCATGGTACCCTTTGGGCTATTCCAATTCCAAGAGCATAGGACTTACATGTCCATGAGAGGGACCTAGTGATGACCTCCTCATACCAAGTCATATTTTATCATATGGGAATTGGCAACTCCTTGAGATTAGTTAGATGTGGTTTGGGTTTAAATTTGACTAGATGCTATTATAACCTAACATTATATCCAAAAACCTACAAGATAAATGTATTAATAAGTCGTGACTTAGCAAAGGTCAAGACATTTTGAGGAAATCATAACATGGAACTTCTATCTCAAAGGTCACTTACGCTTCTCTCCTTATCACAACATAACTTTGTCTCATTGGAGATTTGAACGTGGGTGGGAGAGTGAGAAATTTACCTCCTCATCCCTTGCGCTATTGCCCCTCAACAATAAATAATGACATAAACAACAAAAGTAATGAGATTGAATAAGTGCATAATCATAAATTGGATGAGGTTGAGAATGGTGCCCTTACCCTGTTCTTGGAGCTATGTGTCGTTGCGCATAATTGCTCTAAATTTTGTAAGCATATCTTTTAAGCCCCTGTGGTGCAAAAGGAGGTAGCTACTATGATGACCATCCACTCGTCAACATCTCCTGTTATCAAATAATGTTGACCCTTGTGTATTGAAAAAAATCTTAAAATTATTGGTGTATAAACAAAAAGGTGACTAGGATGAGAGCTGACATGGACACTACTTTGGTCATTCACACTATTTTGTACTATTTATAACATGGATTGATTGGTCCCTTCCATGTTAAGTGTTATAGGGAAATGAGTCTTAGTCAATGGGGGGCTCATAATTGGCTATGTTTCAACAACCCCTATGTTAGATTTTTATCAATTAGACAATATTATCTTAGGATCTTATCTGATATAATAACATGCATAGCAATCAATCACAAGAGACAATAGACACAAAGATTTTCCTCGGGGAAACCATAAAGGAGAAAACCCCGCAACTTCCTCAGAGATAGAATGAGCACCAATGGCAGCAATAAAACCCAAAGACAGAAAGATGATCTCCAACAGTTGTTCTCTCTCTCACTTGTGTGAGCTCTTCCCCTCTCACCTATACGCTATAGTTGGGTGAGTGTGTGTCTCAAATAGACAGGCTCACTCTCTATTTATACTAATTTTCGACTTGACAATTACTTACCAGGGACGACTTCTCCAGGAGAGTCTAACAACCCTAGTTCCCTGAAACTGTGGGGACTTTTCCCCCTCATCAACTAGGAATATTAACATCCATGACTTTACATGACTTGATTACATTAATGATTCTCTCGATAGGGACATCGGGGACCAATGAAATACAATATATAAAATACACAAGTGAATACATTCTGAAGTTACAAATACATCAACACTCCCTCTTAACTAGGAAGGTATTCTCTTGAAATAATTCATCATTACAAGTCTTCATCACTGGATCAAATCTGGATCATCATCAAAGCTACATCATCACTGGATCATCAACAAAGCTAGATCATCATCAAAGTTGGATCATCACTGGATGATCGTCGTCGTCACTGCTTCGCTATCTCGATCAAATTGTGCTATCTCTCAATTCTACTTGTCATAGGAAGTTCTATAGAGCCAGCCCTTTTTTCATGCTGGTTGTAGGCCTAGCCTCTAGGTAGGTCTTCATATTCTTTAGCGCTTATATTCAACCATGGGAGGCCCAGCTTGCCACCATGTCGGAAAGGCCTGCCCAACACTTATATCTGACCATGGGAGGAACACATCCAGCATCCATGTCAGAATGGCACGCCCAACACTCACATCTGACAATGGGAGGCCCAGCCTATCACCATGTCAAAAAGGCCCAACACTCACATTTGACCATGGGAGGGCCATCCTGCCACCATGTCCGAAAGGCCCAGCACTCACATTCGACCATGGGAGGCCAAGCCTGCCACCATGTTGGAAAGGCTCAGCACTCACATCCGACCATGGAAGGCCCATCCTGTCACCATGTCGAAAAGGCTCAGTACTTACATCTGACCATGGGATTCCCAACCTGCCGCCATGTTAGAAAGGCTCTGCACTTACATCTGACCATGGGAGGTCCATCCTTCCACCATGTCATAAAGGCTTTGCACTTACATCTGAACATGGGAGGCCAATCCTACCACCATATCAGAAAGGCTCTGCACTTACATCTAACCATGGGAGGCCCATCCTTCCACCATGTCAGAAAGGCACACGAACTCAACACTTCCCCTTGGAAGAAACCTCGACCTAGAGAACACCAAGCTTCTCCCTAAAGTACTCAAAATTTTGGATGGCCAATGGCTTAGTCAACACATCATTTATCTGCTCGTCTGTCACAACATACTGGAGCTTCACTTCTCCTCTCTACACCATATCCCTGATATAGTGATATTTGATCTTGATATGCTTCGACTTGTCATGGAACATCGGGTTCTTTGAAAACTTCACACAACTCTGGTTGTCGCAATATATACAAGTAGCATCCAACTGTAGATAAAAAAAATTAGATAGCAGCTTCCTCAGCCACACTGCCTCACAACTAGCAGAACAAGCTACGACATACTCTGCTTCGGTTGTACTCAATGCCATGTAGGATTGCTTCCTGCTAAACCAAGAGATCACACCTGATCCCATACTGAAAAATCACCCCAAAATTCTCTTCCTATCAATGGCACTACCTGCCTAATCCGTATCAACATAACCCTCCAAGTTAATCTTTTGATTCACCTCATACTTGAGCCCGTAATCAACTGTACTCTTCAGGTAACTCAGAATATGCTTTGCAGTAATCAGGTGAACATGTCTAGGGTCCGTTGGCAACTGGATCAATGTGTTGACAATAAAGCAAATATATGGTCTTGTATTCGTCAGGTACATCAAAAACCCAATCATCTGACGATACATTGTAGCATCAACTGAATCCGATGAAGCATCACTCAGTAGATTCAGGTTCAATGCCATAGGTGTGGTCATGGCCTTGAAGTCCATCATCCCAAACCTATTCAGGATATCTACTGCATACTTCCCTTGTCCCAAAGAGATTCCATATGTATTCCGCCACACCTCCATGCCTAGAAAGTAGTGCATCATACCCAAGTCCTTCATCTTGAACTCAGCAACAAGATTCCTGTTCGTATCAGCAATCAACCCATCGTCACCTGTTACAAATAGGTCATCTACATATAGTAGGAGTATCACTCGGTTCCCTTCTTAAACCTTGTAGTAAATGTTGGAATCTTCTTTACTTTTGGTAAAGCCCAAACTAGTCAGGAAGTTGTCAATCCTGCTGTACCATGTCCTTGGTGCCTATTTCAAATCATACAGGACTTTCTTCAATTTACACACATGAGTTTCCCTATCATGTGTCTCAAAACCGAGTGGCTACTCCAGATACAGTTCCTCTTCCACTACACCATTCAAGAAAGCAGTATTAACATCCATCTGGTGTATCTTCCATTTCATTATTGCAACCAGAGAAATTATTGATCTGATGGAAGCATATCTGGCTACAGGTGCCAAAGTTTCTTCATAATCTATTCCTTCTTTCAGGGAGAAGCCATGAGCCACAAATCTTGCTTTATATTTCTCTATGCTTCCATCTGCACCATGCTTGATCTTGACGATCCACTTGGAAGTCACAACAGACTTCCCCTCTGGTCTTGGCACAACATCCTAGACATCATTCTTCATGATCGACTGATACTCCTCAATTATAGCATCCTTCCATTCTTTCTTCTCTACTGCTTCTTCATAGTGGGAAGGTTCTTTATCAATGATGTCACATAATAGGGATACATATCGGGAGTAGGACCTAGTTCTCTTCCTTTCTCTGTTCATTTCTTATGGAGCCCCATATCTTTCTGCACCTTGGACAACCTCTCATTCCCATGTAGGTTTCCTCTTGTGAGGATTCTTCTCTTGGGGTGGATCTATAGGTTCCCGGGGTTCTTCTATTTCTCGATCTTCTTCTTGAGTTGCATCGTTCATAGTTGTATCTTGAATCCTGGATACTTCTATTTCTTTAGGGTCTTCAACAGGCCTCTTTCTGGATTTGATGTAAGCTGAGTCTTTGTCAAATGTTACGTCCTTGCTGATGTCTATCTTCTTGAATCCTGAGAAATATATTTTGTAAGCCTTTGATATTTCATTATATCCCACAAATATACCCTTCTTCCCTGAAGGATCTAACTTCGTTCTCTTTTCTTTTAGAATGTGTATGTACACTAGACAACCAAATATTCTGAGATGTCTGAATTTTGGTTTCTTTCCAAAGAATACTTCTTCAGGTGTTTTGTTCTCAAGTATGATATGCAAGGTACGGTTATGTACATACACAACTATCCTAGCAGCTTCTTCCCATAGATGCATGGGAAGATCTTGATCATGAAGCATTTCCCTTGTAGCTTCCATCATCGTTCTATTCTTCCTTTCTGCAACCCCATTTTGTTGTGGATTATATGGAGTGGTCAAATCCCTCTTAATCCCTGAATATATGCTTAATTCTTTGAATTCATTTGATGTGAATTCTCCATCATTGTCTAATCGAAAGGTCTTGATTTTCTTTTCTGTGTGGTTCTCGATCAAGGCTTTCAATTCTTTGAACTTGTTGAATACTTCATCTTTGTTTTTCAATAAGTATATCCATGTCTTCCTAGAAAAATCATCAATGAAAGAAACATAATATACATACCCACTCAATGAACTAGATGACATAAGACCGCATACATTAGAGTGGATGATTTCCAAGATTCCTTTTGCCTTGCTCTTGCAACTTGGAAATGTGTTCTTTCTTTTGCACATCCTTTACAAACACCTTCATGCTTTTCCTGTATCTCTGGAAGACCTTCAACAACTTTGCTTGCAAGTGGTAGTGCCCTATAGTGCACATGTGCAAGCCTTCTATGCCAAATTTCATTTGGATCTACTGAGTCATGACCAAGGCTTGTTCTGGTTGTCCCTTTAACTTGTATAAACCTCCCTCTTTCTCTCCAATCACTACTGCATAGTGTTTCCCTTTGGCCACATAAGGACTTGGCCATCTACAATTGCAATCCTCATGCCTTTTGTATCTAATGCATATATGGAGAGGATATTCTTCTTTAGTCTTGGTACAAACAAGACATCCTTCATCTTCATAGACTTTCCAGAGTCTAACTTACAGGAGGATTCACCACTACCTTTTATTGGATACTAGTAGTCATCCCCAAGTTTTACTTTATGGGGTGATTCATGTTCAAATAGTTTCACAAAATATTCCTTGAATCCCATCATGTGCCTGGAAGCCCCACTATCTATAACCCAATCATTGCTTCCATGTGTGATGGTTCTCGTGAGGGCAGAAATCAGAACATATTATTCATCACTTGAAGAATCATCACTTTTTTGTTTGATTCTCTTTCTAGAAGGTTCATCATCCTCTGCAGTGTGAGAATGATGTATTCTCTTGCTGTCCTTCTTCTTGTGAGAACCATTCTTATTCTTGGGACAATCTCTTGCAAAGTGTCCTTTCTCATCACATGTAAAGCATCTATATTTAGATATGTCTCTCTTATATTTTCTAGGGTTATCTTTCTGGTGAGAATGCTTACCTTTGGAATGATGATAGTCCCTCCTGATTTTCTTGGAGTGTACTATGAGAGATTGATCTTCACTTCCCATCTTTTCTTCTTGGGATACTATTCGAGATTCTTCTTATGAGCATTCTTCCCAAATTCTATTGAAGGTGACTAGCTTTCATCTAGCACAAATACCTTGAATGAAGGAGTCCCATGAACTAGGGAGACCATTCAAGGTGGTCATCACAATTTCTGCATTCTCTACTTCTTCATCTACCACTTCAAGTTGTTCCTTGATCTGGGAGACCCTCATAAAGTATGACTGTATGGTCTCCACATTTGGATCTTCACATTCTTCAACTAGTTCCTCAAAGTCATCTTCTGATTTATGTTCTTTCCTTCAAATATCTTGGTCAAGGCTTCAAACATCTATTTAGGTGTCCTTAGGAAGGACACCTGTGGTATGAGGTGATCTTTGATTGAATCGACAATAATCCTCTTGGCCTTGATCAAGTTCTTCTTGTGTAAGGTCTTATCCTCGTCCCCCTCTGGAACTGGAACCTCTCCATTGATGTAGGAGTCCAATTCATTTTCTTCAAGAACTAGTGAGATCCTATACTTCCATGCTCGGAAGTTATCATCTCCCTCAAGATTTTCATCAAGATTGTTGTGATGAGACATCTTAACTAAGAACCTCAAATGGAAATATAAAATATTTAGATCTTACCAATTTCAGAAGCTGAAACTGGATCTAGAGTTGATCTTCTGCAGTGTTGGTTTTATGGTTTCAGGGAAAATTAGGGTTTCAATTTCTGGGAGTTCTACCCAACCAAAAACTTTGATCTTGGTCTCTAAACTTCGATTTTGAGGAGGATATTAAACCTATGCTGGGATCACTAAAAAATTCCACTTCTGTGAAAAGACGTAATTTCCCGATACAGTGGTAGTGCAAAAAATGAAAGCGCTCAGAATCAGATTATGCTTCGACAGAAATATGCACCTTTCAACGAAGATTCATCCTAGCCTCCTTTTTCTAATGGATTGTGGAGAGAGACCCAAAGAGTAAGAAGCCATAGCTTCTGCAAATGCACAGTGTCTTCTTCTCAAGTTAGCTCTGATACCATGTTATATTTTTATTAGTTAGACAATATTATCTTAGGATCTTATCTGAGAGAACAACATGCACAACAATCAATCACAAGAGATGATAGACACAAATATTTTCCTTAGGGAAACCATAAAGGATAAAACCATGCAACTTCCATAGAGATAGAATGAGCACCAATGGCAGCAGTAAAACCCAAAGACAGAAAGATGATCTCCA
Source organism: Pseudotsuga menziesii (assembly GCA_001517045.1). Taxonomy (NCBI): domain Eukaryota; kingdom Viridiplantae; phylum Streptophyta; class Pinopsida; order Pinales; family Pinaceae; genus Pseudotsuga; species Pseudotsuga menziesii. Next base: position 15,048 of record LPNX010886741.1, read on the forward strand.
ACAACTGTTCTCTCTCTCTCACTTGTGTGAGCTATTACTCTCTCACCTATGCGCTATAGTTGGGTGAGTGTGTGTCTCAAATATAGAGGCTCACTCTCTATTTATACTAATTTCCAACTTGAAAATTACTTACCAGGCCGAATTCTCTAGGAGAGTGTAACAACCCTAGTGCCCCGAAACTATGGGAAGTTTTTCCCTTGATCAACTAGGAGGGTTAACCTCTATGACTTTACATGACTTGATTACATTAATGATTCTCCCAATAGGAACATCAGGGACCAATGAAATGCAATATATAAAATATATAAGTGAATACATTCTGAAGTTACAAATACATCAAAACCCTATGCACTAGACACAATTCTTACGCACTTTGAGGTGAGTGAGGGTGCATTATTGGATCTCTCTTCTGATGACATAGTATCATGCGTCTTTTTACCGCCTTTCACACACCTGGGGGGAACGTGGCAGAAATATTCAAGCCAATCGGTGTGTCCTTGGGGCCAATTCTCGAGTCAAGGATGTCACCTTGTTCTTGACTCCTCCATTTAGGCTCAACTCCTAACGAAGACAAGGGGGTAGACCCTATTAAATTACTAAGGTAAAATTATTTAGTATGGTGGTGTTAAACTGAATGAGTTACTTAGGAGTTTGAAATTTAACCATAAACAACCATAGATGACAAGATAAAAAATGAGTGCACGAAAGCACAATGTTGAGACACAATATATATATAGAAATAAAATAGCTAGTGCCTTATAATGGAGTCATAAAATAATCAATGTACTTGCATGTGCTTGGAGTGACATTTTTGCGATTGCCTCTTGGTACGTTTTAATTTAATGTGAAGTATGAATAAGTTAAATTAGGCGAGGGGGGGACTCCAGATATACCCAAGAGTACTTGGAGTATGTCCAAAACTAAACCTTCACGGCTACCCGCAAGGAATATGTGGGATGAATGGAGTATCTGAGACTGTTGTTCATAATTCACCCAAAGGTGTAATAGATATCGGTGCCTCGAGGTCACTTTTCAGGAGTTCCTACTTCCTTTGGGTATTTTGCCACCGCTTATGGTTTGATCGAGGCATTGGATTTTCTCCTGATGGTGGTTGATTGGGGAAGGTGAATACTAATTAAATTAGTCACTCACATTTATTTTTATGTATCTTGACTGATTATCTGAACCATATCCAAGTACATAGCATACACACCAGATTCTTGTCAATTTTAGTGAGTTTTAAAGGATGTGTTTTCATAGAAAGAAAAACCCTCCAAAAACCTCTTTCGGTCCAAGTGGAACTCAATCGGGGAATCAAGGAGGGGGTTGATTTTATAACAATTACTTATAGAAATTAATGATAATCAGCAATTAGAAACAAATCACAAGTTTTCTATTTATTCCTACCACGCATCTCTTTCCCCTTACGGCTCAACCGGGAAGTCGTGGGGTAACTATTCAAGTTACTTTGATACTGAAATGTGGAATATATGATAAAGTAATCAAATCATGTTGTTCTACATGAATTAAACTATTCTAAAGTGAACAGAAATAAGACAATACGAAAAATAACAAAAAAGGAGCGAATCCCCCCAGGGGGGATAGGGAATGGGCTCGAAAGAGCCTATTCGGAGAAAAAATTTATTATCTGCTATTACAATATCAATAAAATGATCAGAATCCTCTTTTTTCTTATACAGGATGAAACCAATATCTTACAACTTTCCCAAAATTTAAAATTTACAGTCAAAGGGGAGCCCTTTGGGGGGGATTTGAATGATCCCAAAGCCACTTTCGAAAAGAAACTTCTCTTCTTTCTGTCATGCCTGATAAAATATAGTGAAAATGTTAGAATGAAATATTCCCAAAATCAATTTGAAAGTACCTTTGTGTTAGCCTACTTTAAACCAAACAAAACTGAGTTAAAACTAGCTAAAACGGTGAAAAAGGAACCAAGGAAAGCAAGCTTTCCTTGGGATCTTGGCTTGCTATTTGGGAAGCCAATGAGATATGCACTAATTGATGGATTTAATATTTTTAAAATAGATTCAAAAATCTAACGCATTCTACCTATGGATTTTCTTTAAATTGCGATGCAAAATAGATGATTTCCCTGAACTAGATCTAGAATGCTTAATGAGACCTTTTAGAAATGAGATCTAGATTATGAGATTTGAAATAATAGATATATGTAATTTTTAATTTAATATGACAAATCTAAATGATAACAAATCTTTTAACCAAAGTAACCAGGTAAGATTTGGATTTTTATAAGGAGGAAGAGAGAGAAGGACTGTTGGAAGCCTTGAAGATCAACCATGGAGCCTTCCGGTGGAATGTCAAGCAATATATCAGCACCCTCTCCAAGATAGGAACTTGCAACTGAATCGAAAGACTTTCCAAAATGCTTGTGAGATCTGGTTAATACATAAACAAAGATTTCAGAATAGCATGCATATAAACTTATAAAACATGTTGAATCTAGATCTTTAAACATGCATCAAAAGGAAAGAGATGGCCAATAAAATTATTAACAAACTCCTTTCCTATCAAGATCATAATAAACTTATTATCAATCTTTAGCAATGGATCTACAAAAAATCAACAAATTATGAACATAGATACAGGTTACCTAAGTAAAACATGGCAATTCTCATCCACACATACAATAACATGACACCATCTTGCCTCCAAATATTCTCTTTATTTCAAATGAACAATAAAAACAGTACAATAGCAACAACACCTCAATCCCAGTTCTAACTAGCTTGGAAGAGGTAGTCTGTGCTTTATTTATAGCAAAAACAGGAGATCTAGCCGAGGGGGGGCGCAAATCCCAAGGAGAGAGAGACTGCAGCTGCATGTGGAGTGAATATGGGCCTGATTTGTGTCTAACTGAGCTTGATCTAAGTATCACTGAGTGAAACTATCAATCAAAGAGTTGATCTGTCTGACACCTCAACCTGTTGACTGAAGCATCCTCCAAAACTCAACCAGAGAGGCCAACACATGTGGAGGACAGAGAGAGGGCACAATTCCCAAGATTGCATGATGTGATGCACTCCCAGATCATTCCAGATCACCTCCTTCAGTCAAGGAATTGTCAGATCTAGTCAATCCCAAGCTGGTGAGACTGATTTCAGTCAAATCAGAGCAAAGCCCAATGATTTAGTGTTTGGGGTTTTCTCCATTATTTAATTAATTCATCAATTAAATAATCAATATTTGATTTTTAGGGATTTTTGACCTGAGTGATGGACAAATCACTCAAAACNTTACATGGTGCTCTAAGCTTGAAAATGAGCACCCCCATGATTGAAACTGATTTTCGAGCCCACTTCTATTACAAAACCAATTTCTCCAATTAGACTATTAAAAAATAGCCTAAGTTTTGTGGAAAAATTAAAATTAAAAAAAATTAAAACCTAGGGAGACTTGACATGTTCATATGACTCGACCATGATGCCTAGCATGTTTATACATTGACACATAGACTCTAATAACCTCAATATGCCTAAATGCTAAGCCGACCACCCCAACTTTGGAGGTATTGAGTGAAAAAATCAGAAATTATTAGTCGTTTATTCAACAACCAATAATAACCAAGGGAAAAAACACCTTGGGATGATCAGATTGACAAATAAAGTCTAAGATACTGAGTCTTTTATAGACACTATCATGCTAGAACATTTTATTACAACTCCCCTACGGGGTATGAACATGTGATATAGTACAACAAGCACTTCCAAAGGTCTTCTGAAGTCCGAACAAATCATCTTTGTCCAGTCCACCAAGCTCACTTGATAAAAAACCACTAAGTACAACTTAGGTGGTAACACGTCTCAGATTAAGCAAGAAAAGTGTTGGGAAGGTAAGTATTTCCCTTTGTTTCTTCTATTAAATTATGTCTCTTTCCATGGGATTAAGGGTCAAAATACCTTTATGTTTAAAATTGAGAATGAGAAATTGAGAGTCACACATGTCAATCATTGGCTTTGGAGTATTTTCTCTTTGACAATGCTTAAATGGTCGCCATGTTTTGACCATGTTTTTTTAATCTAGGATGGATGATACTCAGGTTCCTTGGCTAGAAACTCCATTTCTCTCTAAAAACATATTTCGATGCCATGAACCCTTCAATTGGGTGGTTTTGTTTAACTCTATGTCTTGATGGATATCGTTGAGGTTCTATGAAAGGGAATTACTCTAGGTTTGGGGGATACAAAATTTTAACAAATTTTGGACTACCAAAAATTACCTTTCAAATATTCATTTTATAGATATTTTTGAAACCATAAATCCCCTATGTTGGCAAGGCTCTAGGTCCAACAAAAAGGGATATGCACATAGTAAATGCTCCTTCAATGTTACAATAAAGTATTTATTAAAGGAGAATCTTTTCAATATAATGGAAAGAATAAGTTGGTGGGAATTGGTACTTCATATTGTTCTATTCATCCTAAATGAAATCATAGTAATTACTACGATCATCAAGAAGACCAATTGAATATGGTTGAAATGATTGATCGACTACAATAGACAATCATGAAGTTTGAGGATATGAAATAGGGAAACTTAATGTATCCAAGTTCCATTGAACTCCTCCATGAGTGAAACCCTTTCTTCTAGTATGATAAATCCTCTAGCTCCTGAAAACACTGTCTATATTCAAAAAATATCTTTAACATGTCAAGAACATTCACTTTTAGGGAATATGTATATAATCCATTTTGGTATCCAAAGAATATATATTACAATATCATAGGTTGATTGAAGATGAAGTTTCCAGTGATGCTACTATTCTAAGGTGGGGTCATCTACTCTTATAAGGGGGGTTAAAATAGATCTTCATAGACCTTCTAAAATTTGTGATGTGAGAGGAAAAAAACATATCAAAATCTATCAAGCAAGCGGAAAGAGAGGTACAAGTTAATACATAATTCATAATTCTTGAGCCCCTTGGAGCAATGAAATCCCCCAAAAGGGTAAAAAATAAAGTTTCTCCCTTATATTTTTAAAGGGTGCACAGACCTTAAAAATAGTCTTTTTATAGGGGTTGATATCTATGTTTAGTCTAAATGTAATTCTTCCTTAGGAATCATATTATTCTTGCACATTGATCTAGGAACAAAACATCAATCTCATCAAAGAATAATCAATAAATAACTCATGAAATGGTGTTAATCGGAACCAGAATTGGTTTCCTCTCTGTATATTTAATAAACAGTGAATGGTTACAATACCAATGTCAAGCAATAGCTTGAATCAATGAGAAATTTGAATACCTAAGGAGGCGATTCGAAATCATGAGTGAGTCTGTCTTAAGTGACTGTCAGCCATTCAATCCCACTCAGTTAACCACTTGACCAAAACCCTAATTGACTCAGCAAACCCTAACTGAAGTCGGAGTGCAATAAATCACTGAATCTCAACTGAAGGAGATCAAACACATGTCATAACAAGCCAACCATCAAGTGCTAGTGCTCCATGAATTCAATGAACCCCAATGAGGTTAACTGAAGCTAAACTGATCATCAGAAGTTGGTGGAGGAATCCCTGTTGGCTCAAGATCATTAAATAATATTAAATAATCATTAAATAATATATTTAATGAGAGGAGGCACCTTAACTGACTGGTTGAACTAATTGTAACCACCAGTTAGCAATTAGGTGCATTAATATCACTCAGATCACCCCCAGAGTGCTCCAATTAGCCTCCTTGACTGTAGGACAAGGCTAAGTTAGCCTCCTTGACTATAGGTAGGCATGGGTGTGACTGGATGATGACAATTAATGCTCCATTGATGTCAACTAATGTCAATTATACTTAGGATAGTGGTTTAACTAGGCCAATTTGACAAAAAAGAGTGTGTATGATGGTAATGTCTCCAACACCCCCCCTTAAACTATACTCAAGAAGAGTTAGAAAACATAGATGCATAAAAATGCTAGGGCCCCAACAACTAAGGCCATAGGTCTCCCTGTACAATGCTGAAACTGAAACAATGCTCGAAACAAACTAAGTGAGGAAAAGAGGGAAAACCTAGTGGGAAAACCCCCCCTCAAGATGAACACTGAAAGTAGTCTGGATCACCCTGATGAACACACCCCCAATAGTGAGCGGAGGTAAGTGAAATTCTTTTCTAAAAATATCTTTGTGAAGATGTCTGCAATCTACTCATCAGTCGAGCAGTATTGCAGAATGATGGTCCTGTCATGCACTAGCGCCCTGATGTAGTGCATGTGAATCTCTACATGCTTGGTCCTCTTCTTGGTAGCTGGATCCATGGATATCTTAATAGCACTCTAGTTTTCACAAAAGAGGATAGTGGACAAATTACTACCAAGATCAAACTCTGAAATAATACCTTGCAACCAAACTGCTTGGATGCAAGCATTCACCGCTCCTCGATACTCGGCCTCTGCTGAAGATAGTGCTATGGAAGCCTGATTTTTACTTGACCAAAAAATGGGGCCACCACCAAACATGAATACATATCCAAGAATCACCCAATCAATAGAATCACCTGCCCAATCGGAATCTGTGTATCCAAGCAGCTCTAGCTCGGATCCTGCAACATAGTGAATGTCGTAGGTCCTAGTTCCCTGAATGTACTGGAGGATCCTCTTGGATGCCTTCCAATGAAGATCATGAGGCTGCTGCATGTATCTTGATATATCATTCATGGCATAACAAATATCAGACCTAGAATGTGTCAAGTACAACAAGCTACCAATCAATTGTCGATAGATAGTGTAGTCCATGGGAGGTGTGTGTTTTCCTTCTTCAAGGCTGATCCCTGAAAGGAAAGGGAATAGTGTAGGCCTACATTCAGCCATGTTAAACTTTACTAATAGTTCTGAAATTTATTTGGACTGAGTGACCATAATCCCATCATAATTTTGCTCGATTTCGAGCCCCAAAAATTGTTTTAGAAGCCCCAAATCACTCATTTCAAAGCATTGTGGAGAACAGTTTTGATGGCTGAAATGGAGCCAACTGTGCTACCTGTGATCAATAAGTCATCAAAATATAAAAAAATTATAATTATATGACCATCATGCTGCTTTAAATACACATTTGGATCTTATCTACATCTCTGAAAGTTTCGCGAGAAAAGGAAGGCATCCATCTTGGAATACCACTCTCTTGGGGCCTGTTTTAACCCGTATAGTAACTTCTTTAGCTTGCAAACCAAACATGGATCAATGATGTAGCCCTCAAGATACTTCATTTATATCTCCTCATGAATATATCCATGAATAAATACTGTCTTAACATCCATATGATGCACCTCCCAGTGCTTGGATGTTGAAATAGCCAAAACAAGGCGGATGGAGTCCATTTTTGCAACCGATGCAAAGGTCTCATGGTAGTCCACTCCTTGGACTTGAGAGAAACCTTTTTCTACAAGCCTTGCCTTATATTTTTAGGTGCTTCCATCAGCATAAACCTTTGTCCGAAACACCCACTTGCATTGAACCAATTTCTTTCCTGGAGGAAGAGAAACTAGCTGCCAAGTAGTGTTTTTCTAAAGAGAATGCATCTCTTCATCCATGGCAACTTGCCATCTCGGATCATTTCGAGCATGGTAGTAGGATTTTAGATATGAAATAATCATAAAATAGCAATTTTTTGACATAAAATTATCAGAACAAGAGAGCGCAATACCTTCTCTTTGGAGATCAGACCCGGTTCTCCTTGGATCATCCAGATTTCCAATGTTTTCTCCTACAGAGGAGAGTGTCTGTTGGGCCCATGTAGGAAGATGATTTTGCACTTCAGGTTCTGATTCAGCATTTGATGATTTCTACACACTGATATCAGAAATCATAGGATCTAAATCAGGGTCATCACCCCCAATTTCATCATCCAAATATTCAGTAGAATAGGAAGGAAATTCAGCAGTTTTCTCCTTCACTAGTTCCACCTCCTGAAGAGGCTCATCGAACTTGACACTTGTCTCTATGATGATATGTATGTATTGATATCTAGAATCTTGAATCCTTTAGATTCATTAGGATACCCAATAAATAGACATTATATGCTTTGCGGTTGCAAATCCCTTCTTTTATCAAGCAGAATCCGGGCCCATGCAGTGGACCCAAACACTCGTAGGTTCGGCACATCTGGCTTGTGTCGCAAGTATGCTTAGAAAGGAGTCTTTCCTTTAATGGATGAGAGTGGCACCATGTTCTAAATGTATGCTACAGAATGCATGTATTCATCCCACAAATTTGCAGCAAGCTTCTTTGACTCCAACATACAGGTGGTCATCTCCTTGAGAGACCGGTTCTTCCTTTCCGCTACTTCATTCTACTGGGGAGTGTAGGGAATTGAATGCTGAACCTGAATACCACTTTTGGAGAATATGTAGAGAAACTCATTACTGACATACTTCCCTCCATTATCATATCTCAAGATCTTGATCTTAATCCCAGAGGCATTTTCGATCAAGGCCTTCAATTCAGAAAATTTTTCACATACTTCTGATTTCTTTTTGAGAAAGAAAACCCATGTATACCTTGAAAAATCATCAATAAAAGTAAGGATATACCTTGATCCATTCATGGATGTGATAGGAATTGGACCACTAATATCAGAATGTATCAACCCCAAAATGCTTGTTGCTCGGTTTGCCTACCCCGATCGAACTTGTGCTCAGGGTGTTTTCTAATCACACAACCCTTGCAAATTCCCGTGGTTTCCTTGATGACTGGGAGGCCTTCAACCATGGAGTATTTCTGTAATTAGTGCAAATATTTGAAATTAATATGGCCAAACCTCTCATTCCACAGCCTACTGACCTCATTTCCATGAGTTAGTAGAGCGGTGGGATTTGCATCCGCAACACAGTGAGAGAACTCATAGGATTTTGCATGATGGTTTGCAAGGCCTTTAGCAATGAGTTTCCCAGATGCAATTTCTGTTATCTCAACATAATTTGGGATGAAAGAGACTCTCTCAGGCATTCTTCTATGTGTCATCTGATAGACACTAAGGAGATTTGCTGCTAGAGACGGAACATACAAAAAATTAGAGAAAAAACCATTTTCTAGATCTACAGTACCTTGTCCTTCAAAAATGATGGTGGAGTCATCTCCCATGTCGATGGGGATGGATTTTCCAGTATCCAAGAATGAAAAGGAGTCTTTTTCATCCATCGTGTGATTGGAAGCTCCAGAGTCAATCAGCAGTGATTTGGACTTCGAAGTGCTTGCCATGAGGGGATGACATTTCTCATGCTATGGTTCCTGATCTTAGTGATCTCTCCTGCGAAATCTCTCTGGAAGATTGATGTGATTCCTCTCAAGGAGAGAGGTTGCTTCATCAATATTTTTCTTCATGCAGGCATGTTCACGGTGAAAACCCTTCCTGCAGTAAGAACACTTGACTTTTTCTTTCCCATTGTGCCCTTTTCCTTTGTTCTTCCTTGAACCGGAAGGTTCATCATGCTGCTGGTTTTCAACTCTAGGCTTGGGAGAATCAAATTTAGTTTTCTAATTTTTCTGCTGCTTTCCTTTACCCTTCAGATCTTTGGGCCCCGAGACATGGAGGGCTTGATCACGAGAAGATCGGATGATCCCCATCTGGACAAGCTTGTTATGTTCATTAGTTAGGGACTCAATGAAGGAATTGAGTGTAGGCATCTTCCATCCGGGGGTTGTGAGATTCCTCGCATGGAATGTAGAAAGAAAAATTGAATAATCAGCCTCGAGTTTGGAGAGGATGAAAAGGATGAGCTGATCATCCTCCTTCTCCACATTGCATTGATTCAAGAGTAAAACAATATGCTTGAAATTTGTAAAGAATTCATTTAGTGTCTCAAAATTGGAAGGTTGGAGAGACATGAGTTCATTTTCGAGTTGGTAAACTCTCAAGTCATCATGATTTTCATATAGAGATTCCAATTTGTCCCATATTTCTTTCGGTGTCTTTAGATCCGTAAGATGGAGGAGAAGGTATTTGGAAATAGAGAGCCACAAGAAACCGAAGGTTTTATCCTTCTTGTTCAAGAATCTTGATTTTTCTATGGTGGATCCAAGCTCAACTTCAGTGTCCATGGTGACTCTAAAAATTCCTTTGGAGCACAACTGAATCTCCATTTTATTTTTCCATGAGTGCAAATTGTATGGAGTCAAGAGATTTGCTGAGGAGGCCATCTGGATGTGCTGTAGTGAATGCTTCACTTGTAGAAACCTAAAAATCAAAATAGAAAGGGAAAAATAAGGTCGGATAGCATGTACATTCTAGGATTTTATCACACCCAACATAGTCAATCAAGCAAGCTTGATCAACACGTTCTTTACTTGGGATAACGAGTGGTAAGCATTGGCTTCTGGTGCAGTGCTGGAATTTTGAGCTATTGCTCACTTTTCATGGAGAAATCTGTCAAAAAGCTTGTTTTTGACAGATAGATCTTCATCCCACCATATACTCTGATACCATATTATTCTTGCACATTGATCTAGGAACAACGCATCAATCTCATCAAATAATAATCAACAAATAACTCATGAAACGGTGTTAATCGGAACTAGAATTGGTTTCCTCTCTGTATTTAATAAACAATGAATGGTTACAATACCAATGTCAAGCAATAGCTTGAATCAATGATAAATTCAAATACCTAAGGAGGCAATTCAAAAACATGAGTGAGTCTGGCTTAACTGACTATCAGCCATTCAATCACACTCAGTTAACCACTTGAACAAAACCCTAATTGACTCACCAAACCCTAACTGAAGTCGGAGTGCAATAAATGAATGAATCTTAATTGAAGGAGATCAAACACATGTCATATCAAGACAACCATCAAGTGCTAGTGCTCCATGACTTCAATGAACCCCGATGAGGTTAACTGAAGCTAAACTGATCATCAAAAGTTGGTGGAGGCGCCCCTGTTGACTCCAGATCATTAAATAATATTAAATAATCATTAAATAATATATTTAATGAGAGGAGGCACCTTAGCTGACTGGTTGAACTGATTGTAACCACCAGTTATCAATTAGGTGCATTTATATCACTCAGATCACCCCCGGAGTGCTCCAGTTAGCCTCATTGACTGTAGGAGAAGGCTAAGTTAGCCTCCTTGATTGTAGGTAGGCATGGGTGTCACTGGATGATGGAAATTAATGCTCCACTGATGTCAATTAATGTCAATTATACTTAGGAAAGTGGTTTAACTAGGCCAATTTGACCAAAAATAGTGTGTATGATGGTAAATGTCTGCAACAAATCAATGTTAGAAGCAAAGATGTGCTTTAAACTATGAAGGGTACTTTTCCTTATTGGGATTTAAGTGTACTCATCTCATTGTTGTTTTGAAAGAATATGTGTAGGATTTAACTCTTCACTCTAGTCATAGAAATATTTATTTGACCAAATTATTATTTAGGTTTATCTTTTCTCAAGTTTTTAACAAATATATGGTTATTATAAATATTTATGCAATTTTCTTTGGGAGAAAGAGTTACAAGATTGATTTATGAAAATATGTTTTTTCTTCATTAAAGGACATTTGGGTTATACATTATCTTATTCAATAACTTGGGAGGATAAAGCTAGGATTGAACAAAAATCCAAGTTCTTTAAATTATTCTACAATCCACAAAGTTGAAATAACCATTAAGCCATTTTGTTTGAACCTACACAATCCAACCATATCAAAGGATGTGAGGTAATATAAAAAAGATTGTGCATTTTCCCTTGATAATTCATATGCTAAAAGAGTCATAGAGTCATGAGGGTTATCTGAGACACAACTGATGGTATGAATATGATGCCTCTACATCTAATCATGCATATACTACATCTCATGTTCACATTTTTCCTCACTCACATATAGAGTACATGGACAACTATATTGAAATGTAATGAAAGTTCTTGATAAGACATTTCATATTGTGAATGGATGAACAAATAAAGGAATGAGTTAATTTCAAAATAGGAAATTCAATTATAGTAGGTTTCTTGTTGTTTTATCTCCATTTTGTGATAGATTGATACTCACCCCCCACACTTCAACCATCATGATTAACATCATCCTCCTACAACCAACTCAACATGATCTACCACTTAAACTAAAGTGAAGATTCCAAATAATCATTTTTTTTCTTTCCAATTAAAACATGGAAAAAAATTTCAATAAAAAATGATTTTATTTTTTAGATTGATGCATATAGATATAAATAATGGATAATGGGAGAACAAATAACTTATTTGTGCCTTATCAATGTTTATTGACTATGACTTGTTAAGTAGTTATGCTCATCAAAATAATTAGGCTATATTAACTCTATAATCACTTTACTAAATTACATAGAAAACAAAATGCTACTAGAAATAACTCAAATAATTAGGCACATTCATGAGATAAGTCGGTAAATGAAGACATATTCATAACAATGACTCTCTAACAAACATAAAAAATGTTTATCAATATGAAAAGTTATGGAACGAAGGAACAAAAACCTTTAACAAGTTTTGTTTGATGTGTAATATTTTTCATGGTTTGAAGTGTAAATTTTTTCATGAGGTCGAAACCCAAGAAATTAGGGTGGAAGTGTCCCCAAAAGGAGGGAATAATATACCGAGTCTAGCTTGGTGACTAGGATCAGGGATGGAATTTGACAGGTAAATGCCCATCATGTGTCAATTTACGCGTCAAATATAGCTAAGATTTTACTGAAACCATCAAAATATGGCTTATAATATAGAAAACGTTTCAGAGTTTGTTTATTATCGGCAATTTTGACGGGTGTCCGTCATTTGGAATTCCAACCCTAACTAGGATCGTGGCCTTAAAAATGCCTTTATCCTTCTATAATAGAATATATGATTAAACGAGAGTCATTGTATACCTCACATATGAAATGAGATTTCAAGATAAAAAGAAAATGAAAATGAGTGAATAAAGGATAAAAGGAAGTGATATAATGCATATCTATGTTTTCAAAAAATAAGCATTGAAAATAGAAACAACATTGAAAACGCCATGTAATGAATCCAATATTCCATTTAGTCTACGGTTGATATTTATATTAAAGAGGGAAGGCTCATATTTCCTAAAGGAGTTGGATCAATTGGTAAGGCACAATGAGTTTTTCACTAATGATAAGGGTTCAATTCCTATGAGGGATTTTCTTAGAGGCACAGGGTCACCTTAAGGTAGTGTCCGAACATGTGGTTGCAACTAGAGAGATTATATTAAATAATCTCATGACCCATGCACACATAACTAAATCAAATCCCATCCTCTTGACCTTGAAATTTATAAAGGGGTGGAAGAATCAAGGGGGGTAGAGTGGGTATTCTCTCGAACCTCAATGGAAATTTTGAGACATCCTTTTCTTGGGTTATTGGTGTTGTTGAACATGTAAATTTTAAAGGATTAGATGTCAAAGAAATTGAACTAGTTGTTAAGGGAATTCCTGAATAAATACTAGAAGCTGAGGACTTCCTCACACACATACAACTTAATGAAATACATATGGAATAATGTGGAAGTTCGATGAGACCAAATTTCCCACCATGACATTAGTCACAAATGAAAAAATAATAATCCATAAAGAATAACATTGAAAATGACACATATGTACAACTACCATTTGTGAGACTTATGAATGAAGAAAAAAACTCGTGTGTAAAAGTCCCAAAAGGAAAATGGTATGTGGTATGAATACTTGTAAAGGAAAATATGAGTTATGAAACTATGTGCAAAAGCTCCACAAGGATGTTGGCATAAGTGATACATATCCCACAACGATTAATTGCGATAGGTGGCATGTCGAAGGATATCTTAACTTGTAGAAAACGAAAACAAGTTAAGTGTTATTCAAGGATAAGGAACTTCACCAAGAGAACACATGTCTTGAGCTAATAAGACTATAAATAAGAAACAGAAAGATGTGGTGAAGTAATCTTGTGAAGTAGGATTGAATTCTTTTTGACATATACATATTCACACCCTTGAGTTAAGTCCTCAAGATCATCTTCTTGTTGATATTATTCCCTTCATATAAGTTGGTCAATGCATCAAACATCTATTTGGGAGTCTTCAAGGATGATACATGTTGGATGAAATGGTCCTTGATAGAGTCTGCAATGATCCTCTCATATTTGAACAAGGTCTTATTATTCTTATCTTTTTCCTCACCTCCCTTTAGATCTGCAACTTCTTCTTTGACACAGTTGTCCAGGCCATGCTCGTCTAGTATGAGAAACACTCTATATTTCCATTATTGGAAGTTGAAATATCCTTTAATATTGTCCTCAATTTTGGTACTATTTTTCATATTGATCAAAATGAGAACCTCAAATAGAAATAGAGAGAATAGAACTTACCAATGCGAGTGCTTCATCTTGATGCTAGCTCTGAATCCTTTCTTGAAAACTGCTTCTGGTGGACATAGGGTTTGACAAAGAAACCATAATTTTTCAACTTTGGTGACTTAAAAATATGATTGGATAGAATTATGCACCTCCTCAAATATATTTGAGTAGTACTCCTTTTCCAAAATATGTGGACAAAACTGTAAAATATTTAATTCCCTATATTCTTCAATATGTTCTTTTGAATTGTCCAATCTTAATTATGATGTATCTTTGTAATTTATGATCCTCAAGGTATGAATATTTGTCGTAAGGTAGTATGACCTATATCCTACCCATCCCTATAGGTTATACCAATATTTGATTCACCAAGTGCAACTTATGCTAAGTTTCCCAAGATGATATATTTTATTGAATTGTTCAATATAGTGAACTTGTATAGACTTTTATGTGTCACTGTTTCAAATTTAGGTTCTGAAACTCACACCAGAGAAAATAGAGTCTGTTTTGTTTCTAGAAAATCTTACCAAATTCTATTTGGACCTTCTTATCCCAATATATAGCATTTATCCCTAGGTCACCTGTTTAAAACTAAATCCTAAAAGAGTTTGGAACCCTATTTTGGAAGGATCATATATCCTAAATTATAGTGAATTTGCATCTGAAACTCGCACACAAGGGATGTAGACATTTCATATCCGTCATATTCAAGTTTCAGATCCTGAACCTTCACTAAACTCAAGTTGTAGCAAAAGTTCCCAGATGACTAGTTTTTTCCTTCTAGGGTTTCAAGCATGAAGCCCTAATATCTGACAGTTGTAGTAGTAATAGTGTTTCGGTTCCACAAAGACTTGTTGTAGGGTGGGTGTGATACCATGTTATAATTTTAATGGATATACATTGGAACTCTAAAACATTTAGCACCATAACCATATGAAATAATATCACTAAAAGAAACACAACCTCAATAACACAAAAATAACACATACATTTACCCTGGGAAACAAGGGAGAAAACCTAGCAAATTATTTAGTATAAATGTCATCACCAAGTTCAATGTCGAACCAAGATAAAACCAAAATACAACAACAACTTCTTCTCTCCTCAAATGACTCTCTTCTTCTCTCTTATACACACTTGATTGTGTATGCGGTGTGTACAAATGAGAGGAGAACCCTCTATATTTATACTCATCAAGTGAGTGACCAAATAACCTAATTGGGATGAAATTTTTCTCTAAACCAGGATCAATTACCTAAGGAGACTCAAAATAACATTTATATAATATTATTGTGGTTATTATTGACCCAACTTACAATGAAAGGGTTACTTTGGTTCTTTCAAGTAAATTTGCATGACCAAGTATATCAATAACATCTCCCAAAGGAGGTACAACAATAATACAATAAAAATACAATAATAATATCTTCCAAAGTTACATTATTCAACAAATCCAACAATTGGTATTAGATTGAGTGTCTTCAGTAACATACTAACATATGGAATTAGGATCCAAGAATGAAATGTTGAAACTAGAAATGCTTCCTAGAACCATGAAGGATGCATAATAAGATGAATAACTAATTGAACTAGATTTTGAAGGATGCATAATTCCTTGGAAGAGTTATAGAAATCTAAGAAGAAAGGAAAGGTTCTAAAGGAGAAAGTTTCAAAACATAGAGAAGAAGTTGAAGAAACAATAAGTCTCAAATTGGAAATAATCGAATAGCTAACACACCAAGAAGAAAATTGTGGAAAAATGGAAGAAGAAGTCACTCATCTAAAAGAAGAACTACAGAAATCAAAATGATCAACTGAACTATTGTCAAAAATGAAGTAAATATACCAATAATTTAGAAGAGTATAGAATATTATCTGAAAGTATGGGAACAAACTCTATAAGATGTGCAAATATAGTCAATATTTTCATGTAAAAAAAGGAACAAAGTTACAAAAGAAAGGCGTTTTCTTCTCAAAACGTCAAACCTTTTCAACCGGAAAGCTCTTGATCCACAAGACGCCAAAATATTTTCAAAGGAAACTATTTTTGTTTCAGAAAATTTGGTCACAAAGAAGTTAACTGTAGATATCAATTAAAAAACTATCCTAGTTGTTAGGATTAATTATAATCCTCCCTGGACCACCATAGTCTAAATGTCATTTCCTAGCTTAGGAGTATGTTCTCACTTGACTAATTCCATGGGGAACTCATATGGGGCCCACCTACCACTTGATGCACTAGTTTGTATGAGTTTAGGAGCTGTAGAGGCCAATCCCTATAATTTAGGAACCCACACTGAGTCATGGGAGTCCCATCATCAGTTCACCATAGTCTATGTTGAGTTATCCTCTAGTGGGCATCAGTTAGTTCATCTCCATTTAGCCAAGCACCACATTTGCATGTATTAAGGACGTTAGGTTGCTTTTCCTATCTACCTTGATCATTTACCTTATTCTAAACTGATTTAGTTGTCTTCCATTAAATTAGAGAGTCAAAATATTAATCTAACTAATTAGTTAAAAATAAGCTAAATACATGTTAAAAATTAAATATCCTAGAGTTAGTTACTTAAAATATTAATTAGTTTAGTTAAATTTCTTAAAATCACTTAGTTAAATATTAACTAAGTCAAGCTAACTAGTTATGTTAGCTAAGTTAAAGATTACCTTATATATATTAAAAATGTTACACCCAAATCCTGTCACCACCATGTGATAAGACCTTTGACTTACATATTTTCCCTTAATCCCAGCACTTGGAGTGGAAACCCATGTTGTTTGTCAATCTTACATGAAAATACTCAGCACCACGCTTTCCTTATTAACCATGAGTGGTACCTTGTTCAGACCGCCTGTATCCCGTTTTCCATAAGCGGTGCCACCGCCTGTGGCCTTTTGTCCATATGCGTTTCTAACCTAAATTGCTCTGTCATAAGAGGAGAAAAGCAGTACCCTGGGTAAAATGGGAAAAAGAAAAGTTTCTCGAGGCTTCTAGATCATGAGCCTCATGTCCTCCCTTATCCCTATCATTGTGGGTTAGTTGAGCTCAAGATCCCCCATCATAGGATCTTAAAGGCCACCTCATCCACAAATATCTCAACCATTTCTATCCATTGAGCCTTAAAAATACAATCTCATGTTCATGGTTGAGGGGGAGGACTATAGAGGTATTGTTATGCTGTTGGATTGACCACTTGGCCCAAGCCATTTGAGAGCATAGAGAGAAAATTTAGAGCTTATGGGGATGAAGTGTTGGTCTCATGGAGATGCATGTCGACACTAAGGCTTAATTAGTTGTAAACTTCTCCATTCATCTTAATGCAAAGCTGATTTTTGTCCCACATTACTATTGTTTTGATTTCACATGTAAATGTTGTTAGATTCCTTAGTCACTAACATGGATAAGTAGATGATGTTCTGGTAGCTTTCATATGTTTGCGTGTTTGATCCGGTTGCAGGTACACAGGTTTACTATCAAAGCAGCATTCCAGGTGTCTACGACATCCATGGAGGGTTTCATTCTTTCATGTTCACTCATTTGTTCTAGATCTAAACCATTCAGACTAGAGGAACAACTTCTGTCCACAGAAGGTGAAATATTCATGCTTACAAATATTTGACTCCACTACGGAATAGATATATGTATCATTTCATCTGATCTTCCTTAGTTCTTCAACTCTTGTATGAATCCAGGCTCCATCTCCAACTCTCTTCAATCATATCTGCTATCTGACTCGGTGTATTTTGGTGTGAAACTTTCAGATCTTCCTAGATCTGAATTATTTCGACCTTTTATGCTCTCTTTCATTCTCAATCTATCAGTTTTTACCTTGATCTAATCTTTTTCTAACTTGGTCTATCGTTCTCCTTTGTGTTTTGGATTTATACAGGGAACTGCTCTTATGCTGTTGGCAAGAAGCAGTGCCACCACCTGAGTCCTATTATCCAGAAGTGGTGCTAGGCTAGAACCGCTCTGTTAAGACCCCTCTAGCGTGGTGCCAAGTAGGCCTTATTCCAAGACCTCTTTTTTCTCATTTTTTGCAAAAAATTTGAGTTGATTTGTTTTCATCCTTGCATTGTCAAGCTTGTGTGTTAGAATCTGATACTTGTGGTATGAAACTTTGTGGTAAAAGATTGGTTTGTTTGAAGAATTGAAAAGCTAGATTAGGCTTATTGATTGTTCATTCACTTCTATGCTTGTTGGTTGTGATTGTGAAAGGACTTCTTGTTTTTGAAAAGCTTAGGGTGTTAGTGAGATCTCTTTTCATTTCTGTTATATAGACTAAAATAAAAACATTTGATTAGCATTTTGGTTTCATTTTTTGTTTACATAGAGAACTTATTTTTCCTCCTTTAAAAAAGAAATTTTTTTACTGAGATTAGGTTATCATCATTGAACATTAGACATTGGATCTCTGATTGGCCTTACAAGATTTTAGGCTCTTTATGTTCTTTTGTCTATTATGCATTTAGTACTATCTCATCAAAATAAAAATATGGTATTTTTAATTTAGATTTATCTATGTTTTAAGAAAAATTGAGAAATAGAGTGCATATGCATGTAGTGTGCTTCTTGTTTTTATTTTAGGAAAAGAGACTCTCCCCCTTCTTATTGCTTTTAGAAAAGAGCAATGAGTTCGGAAAGTGCTGCTTGTCTTTGATTTTGTGTTCAAGATTGTTGTTTGGGAATATTTTTGGTTTTGAAGCAAAATGAAATACGTTCTTTCCCTCCCGTAGGTAGGCATATCGAACGATAAAGTGAAATATTTGCATATGCATATTGCATGGTTTTAATTTTTCTGTCAAAACACCATGCATTCACCTAACCGTCTACTTTAAAATTAACGGTAGTTATAGGTTAAAATTTACATAGCACTTGGAGTGATAGGTTAGAGACATGTTTAGGCATCATTAGGCATAGGAGCTATTGTTATTTGTCCGCATTACATCCTGGGACTCGTGCGGTTCTTCCATGTACCATTGGTATATCGAACTGCCTTTCATGTACCCCTGAGGTATATAGAAAGGTACTTCACATACTCGATTGTATATCGAAAGGCCCCTTGTGTACGGTTATGCATTAGACAACACTACTACCGACTTGAGCTCCCACGTACCTTGTGTATATCGAGAGACCCCACTAGGATAACTTATCCATATGAGAAAAGACCTTTGGCCATGTTGCTTGGAGCCATACACCAAAACCAACATTTGGGGAGATTACTACGAATATACCCTAGAGGTATATCGTGAGTGGAACCTTCTTGACAATCCTGGTGAGATACCTGACTATCTGAACTCCTCCTGTCATTTTAAGTTTGCTTGTTTGACCTATAGCTTGAGTAGAGAAATTTTTTGGTGTGTTTTCTAGTTTTTCAGACCCTAGGTTAGATAGGAACTGTACAAACTGGCTGAGCTAAGATAGTCCAGAAGAGTACGAGTTTTTCCACCCGATTTTATTCCTGTTTCAGGAGAAAATCCAATGGAATCTATCGACTAAGGAGCTACTACCACCTCCCAAGTGGGAGATAATGTGGGTACAGAAAGTGGAGGACCATATTCTTCACACTCCCCTCCCTTGGTCCAACAACCTTCTTATACCTCATTCCATTCTCCCATAGAAGGTCATGTTGATGATACTACCCGTCTGGATTATGGTCCCAATGCTCCATTTTGGGATACCTCTATAGGACAGGCCATGCCTCATTTGGCACCCATTTAAACTTTTCCGGAGAAGTTTCTATAGATGAAGAAGAACGTAGACAATACCACGTAGCCATTCTCCATGCACAGGATATTGAGAAGAAAATAGATGATATATTGGGCACACCACCACCATGTTCTGCAGCTGTGCCTGTGGGATATCGTTCACTTGCCGATTCTATGAGACCCATTGAACCGATTATAGATCGCATAGTGAATCCACACAACCTAGGGAAAAATTCCAACCCCACCACCTCCTATGTTATGTATGTTCCTAATCCTCCCAGTTTTTCCACACCTGGGGCTCAACCTTCAATTCCTGTTTCGTCATTACCTTCTAGTGCCGAAGGGAAACCCTTAGCATGACCTACATTATCTTGCATCAGAATTGTACCTACTCAAGGATAGACCTCTAATATAGAAAAATCTACAGTTTATCTCCCTCCCACCCATACTAGTGTGGTTAATCCCCCATCCAGTTTAGGTCATCCCTTGGGGGCACAACCTGTAAACATTCAATCTTTTGGGGGTTATGGTTATCAAATACCTGTAGGAAATATTGATTATCCACCCAATCCTACAGGAATGCCTTATGTCGTAATTCCATACTCTAGTAATACTTTTACACCATGGGGGAAGCCTAATTGGTCTTACATGCCAGCTATGGGGGGGATACCCATACATATTGCAGGAGGTGTTGAAGGACCGCCTCATGGAGGTCCTACCACTGGGGTGCCTAGTGAATTTCTTCCTAATGGTCCTGGTGGTCCTAGGGGGCCTAGGGGATTTCCTCCTAATGGCCCTGGAGGGTTTGGTGGCTCTCCTCCTAGTGGTTTCAAAGGCTTTGTAGGTTTACTTCCTAATGGCCCTGGAGGGTCTGGTGGTCTGCCTCCTGGTTGTCCTGGTTGTCTTGGTGGTCCTGGTGGTCCCAATGGTCCTGGTGGTTCTGGAGACCCTAGTGGTCCTCCTCCCTAAGGCCCTGGTAGTACTAACGGTCCTGATCTGGGAAATCAACCCCCTGCGGGTGGATTTTTTGGTAGTTCTTCATCACAACAACTTGTCTATCAGTCTACTTACAGTCATAATGGTAATTATATGCCATATCAATATTACCAGTATGTGCAACCTAACCATTAGTTACCTTTCCTAGCAACTTTGGACTTGCCTAACTTGTCCAAGTTGATTAATGACCCCATTCGACACAATCCCTCGTGGCCTCCTATTCCGGTAAATTTACCATCAGACATCCCAAAGTTTGATGGGAATCTCGGAGACAATCCAAAAAACCATGTCATGACATTCCATCTGTGGTGTTCCTCAAATTCCCTTATGGATGATTCAGTTCGTTTAAGACACTTTCAGCCAACTTTGACCGGTACAACTGTGAAGTGTTACATTGAACTGCCACAACATTCGTTTGTGGATTTTGGATCCTTGGAAACCATGCTTCTTACACACTTTCAGCTCCCTATCCATTATGAAATGGGTACTGATCTCTTAAATTCTTTGTGACAAAACACCTCCACCCACATATCCAATCATATCCATGAATGGAGAAGGCGAAGAAGGCTTATTAAGGCCCCTATTCTGGATCAGTTATTAGCTGATTGGTTTACCAAATCTTTGTTGCCTCCAATTTCCCAAGATGTGGCTATGGGCGGTACCATTACTGAAGAGAAGGATATTAGTCAAGCCCAGTATCTAAACTTGGTATATTCCTAGTCTAGAATTATTTATGACTTGATTCCTCAAGCTCCTTGCGCAAGCACCGATCCCGCAAAACCACCAACAGAAGTACCTATTGATGGGATTGTTGGTTCAATATAGTCCCTGTCAGCAGTGAAACTTGCCAAGTAACCCTAGACTGCCACCCCTACTCCTTCGACTCCTAAGGTTTCCACCGAGGTCAATTCTATTAAGAGTACTCAAACCTCAGGAAATAATAAAAAAAAGGGTAAAAATAAGAATAAAATACCTGGAAACCAACAGGACAATCCACGACCAACCAACAATGATAACCATAAAGGGAAAAGAAAGTCAAAATATCCATGTCTACTATGCAGAGGTGACCATTTCACCAAAGAGTGTCCCCGTCGGGACGAAATATCCTAGTTTTTGAAATCAAATCCTGCCCCTACAGTTCTCACGGATCCTTTCCCCTCTCAACAAAAACTGATAGACCACATGTCTAATCATGGAAATTCTAGTTCTTCAGAAGAAAGTTGTATGATGTCCTCAAGTACTTTTAATCTGCAAACTCGAAGTCAGAATTATGACAAACCCACAGACAAGAAAGAAGATCATTCTTCTTTAGGGAAAGCTCCCTCTACTAGTTTTCTCGAATCCTCGTCTACTGCCCCCCTAACCATCGAGAAGCCTACTCTCGATATGATTTTGCATCCACCAAAGAGTACTCTTAGGAAGGCTATTTTTAACCCTAATGCCTGAGCTGCTCAATTTTATAATGTAGTTGAAGATATCCCTCAGGAACCTTGTGCAATGTCTACCTTAGAAGTAATCCAAAGTTGTCCTATACAACGCAAAAATCTGTTAATGACATTAGGAGCTTTAGACCCAGATAATACTAATTTGATTCATTTCAATATTGAGAACTATAAGTCTAGGCTACCTCATAAACTTGCTTTTCAAATCATTAAGAAAGTAGTTGGAAAGAAGTTTTTTACAATGGTACTAGATGAAGGAGCTTCGACCTTGGTTTTGTCTCTGTCTTGTTGGAAAGATCTCGGCTCTCCCGAGCTTGTAACATCACCTATGAATCTGAAGGCCTTTGATGGATGAGGTTTCCAGCCCCATGGTCTCATATCAGCCCTTGTAGTCGAGCTTGGGGGAAAAGTTGTTTCTATTCAAGTAGAAGTGGTAGATGCCCCGTTAGATTATAACCTCCTTCTAGGAAGAAATTGGTTTTATGCCATGACTGCTGTTGCTTCGACAGTATTCCGAACAGTCCAATATCCGCATCTAGGGAGAATTGTTACCATTGACCAGCTTGATTTCTGTACGTTGGATGTTACTACCTCCATGGCTAATAACATCCCCATGTTAGGCAAGTCCCCTCCTCCTTACTAGTCGATTGGGGTAGGCATGTTAAAGGACTCATCCCTTATGGGGATTTTTCCATCTAATCCTCCTAAGAAAGATATCATGATAGTCCATATCATTGCATCATTTGATTATGAGCCTAAGGGCAAACAAATTGTTGAGTCCACCTCGTTGAGTCCACACGAATAAATGTACAACAAAATTCAAACCCTTTACGATGAGCACACCGATGACCATCATCTGGTGGCTTCGAATCCTTACCACTTACCTTACTAGTTAGAACCATCTCTTCCTATTCTATATTATCTCTTTGAGACTTTTCCTTTCGATGAGTCCATTATGGATATTATGAACACGAATGAGTCCATTTGGGAGGATCACTATCATCGATCCATGTTCCTCCCCAACACCAGTTTTGTTAACCATGATTTTGCATCCTTGTTTTCCATTGATATTGTCAAACTTACCCCAAATCCCCATATTGTTGCAAGACATAGATTCTGAAGGAAACCTTTGCAACATTACTTAGAAAAATCCGATTGACATATCAGCCAAGCCTGGTACCATTGAGCATGTTCACGTTGGGTAGAACTACTCGACATATGAATCTAAAGCATATAAGGAACTTTTAAAAGAACTACATGATATTTTTTCCTGGTCCTATGCAGAGATGCCAAAGATTGACCCATCCATTGTGGTCCACAAGATTATAACCTATCCCATGGCTAAACCTGTCAGGAAAAAACTAAGACAAGTCCATCCACGGAAGGCCGCAGCTATTAAAGATGAGATAGAGAAACTTCTCAAAGATGGGTTTATTTATCCCATACCCCTGACAGAATGGGTATCGAACTTTGTCCCTATCAGTAAAAAGCAGGGCACCATTAGAGTCTGTATCGACTTTAGGGATTTGAATAAAGCTTGTCCCAAGGACAACTTTCCTACTCCGCACATCAATCAGATTATCGAAAACTGTGCTAGAAGTGTCATCTTCTCATTTATGGATTTATTTTTTGGCTACAATTAGATTGAGACATTACCCACCGATCAACACAATACGACATTCATTTTCCCATGGGGAACCTTTACGTATAGGAAGTTACCATTTGGCTTGAAAAGTGCTGGAGCCACTTTCTAGCATGCGATGTCCTATGTTTTTCACGATATTAAACATATTGTTGAACTATACCTTGATGACCTCCCTACTCATTCATAGAGATGGGAGGACCACCCTGGTCATCTTAGAGATATTTTCCTGAGATGTCGTCATTATAATATATGGCTCAATCCGCATAAATGTGTTTTTTGCATTGAGATGGGACGTCTGTTAGTTTTTGTGGTCTCCAAAGATGGCATCTGGATAGACCCTTTGAAATTTTCCACCATTTTAGCTCTACCAGCCCCAACTAATCTCCTTGAACTCCAAAGTTTGCAAGGGAAGGAAAACTTTCTTCGCCGTTTCGTGTGCAATTTCACAGAGAAAATGCACGGTTATATGCATCTCCTAAACAAGGGCACTCCATTCTTCTAGGATGACCAAGCCCAATGCACCTTTGATAATCTCAAACACGCTCTGATTCATTCACCTGTGATATACCGTCCAGATTATTCAAAGGAATTTCTCTTGTATCTTGCTGCCTCCTCTACTACCATCGTTATGGTTTTGGTGTAGGAAAATCCAAACGTTCAGGAGCACGTGAGTTACTATGCTATTAAGAATCTTATGGATTCTGAAACCTGATATTCACACATGGAGAAGTTAGCATTGGCCATGGTCATTGATGTACAAAAATTTTGTCACTACATTTTTCTCTGCACAACCTCTGTTGCTAGGCTATAGGGCGGACCCAGATTTTATACCATTAACTTTGCACCAACAAACAGACCCACAGTGTTGGCCCTTTCGGAAACAACCTGCGAACAGGTTGCAGTCTCACCTGAAACAGCTATGGGGTGCCACAGAACCAGGTTTCTGCAAGCAGAAGAGGGATATTACTGTACCTTTAGCCTTAACAACAAATATTTATACCAAATAGAGCTTCGACATTCACTTAATTAGCTTTGTAGTTAGATAAAAGACGTTTCTTGCTTAACCCTTAACTGGAAATTCACAGCGAAGTTAATATTAACAATTATCTTACTTTATCAATTATCTACTTATCAATGCATAAAATAAAACCATAACAGAAACAACACAAAAGAACCACAACACAAGATATAACATGGTTCACCCCCAGTGTAGGGGCTTTGTCCACAAAACTGTGCTTTTATTCCACTTCTTACAAAACAATAGTTCTGATCTGCGCACTCAGCAGCAGATCTGCCCTTCAAGCCTAACTGCGCACTTAGCTACAGTTCCTTTCTTATAATATCTAAGCTACGCACTCAGCTGCAGTTCCTTTCCTTACAAAACCCTCTACGCACACAACTGGGACTAGACCTTAAAACCCGAAAATTAGATCTATCTTCTTCACATCAGATGATCCTCATTTCATTAGATACCCTCGATATCTTTACATGAGTGCCTATTTATACAAGTGCACTATTACAAAATCATGGGCTTACACCCGAAATTTGTGGATAATTACAAAAAGAGGGATTTGAATCAACCCCGACACCCTTAAGACTATTTTGAGTTGCAAATCTGCTTACAAGCTTCCACAAAAGCCGCAGAGTTACCAAAACTAGTGACCGTTAAGGTGCGCACCCCAACAGGCCCCTAAGACTCACCAGTGTCCTGTCCCGAGACACTCTGCTGCTTTCCTGGTGGAAGAATATTGTTGGCGAAGATAGTAAACTGCTGTCAGTTGCTTGCTCCTTCTCTACTAGCTCCTCTTACACTCTGTCAGGTTCTGTATCCGTTTGCATCTCTGTAGCCATCATATTTAATTTTCCTGCCTTCCTGCTCTCTTATATGCCTATCATCATCGTCATCCCTTTTGCTACTTCTACTATGGCCATAGCTTGCTTGATCCTGCATCCTTTCATCCTTAGCAGACTACCTATGTTCCTTATGCTGCTGTCTTCCTTTCCACTATTTATGATGCTCATGGGAATCATTGGGCCTTCTAAATATATTAGTGACTCCATCCCTCGAACTGCCTCTCATTCATGTCCTATCGAACATTTGACCATCCACAACTTTGGTACCCCTGCATGCCAATGTACTTTTGCATAAGACAAACAGCATGCCTCCATTCTGCTGAGCGAGGAGGATACATCTCGGGATCCTCCGGAGTCTTTCCTGAGGGTTTGTGCCTTTCTTCATTCCATTTAGAGCGAACTTCTGCCTTAAATTTCTTCCTGGTTGAACATGTATGCATAGGTAGATGCAGCACCGGGGGAGTTTAGATGCAGGTGGATTGCTGATAAGGTTCTGTAGACCTCTCTCTCTGATCTCTCATGACAATTCCTGGACTTCGCGATCATTCAACATGGTCTTAACTGTAAACTCAAGAAAATGTATAATGTAGGAGTCACAGGCTTGTGTGGCTTCTTATAGAATCCCACGACAAAATATTCCATCATGGTGCATTACAGACACCAAATCTGATGGAGCGGTAGTAAATCCTGTTCACACGGCGCTAGATTTTCCAAAAATCTCATCATTACAAGCAGTTAAGGCAGCTCACGTGCTAGCGCCGCCAAATCTAGTTTATCCCATCAGTCACATTTTATGCTGCGACAGGCCTTTCTTCTTTGACACAACCACAAACTTCGGCTTTGTCACAATGTTGACCTTCGACCCATCCTGACCCAAGCACCAATCGAACTTCAACCTTCGATCTTTGACAGCCTTCAATACTTCGTAGCTTTGAGAACAACTTCATTATAGTCTAGTACCCAATTTCAACTGTTCTTGGTACTTAGACTCTCCTTCTTGCTGTTACTTCTGATTAGGGGGTACAGGCTTGTCCCTGTACTTCTTTAATATACTTCCATTCACCATGGAAGGTAAAATTTCTCCATTCAGTTTAGCTAACTGGACTGCACCATCGTCGATAACTTCCTGAACTATGTATGGTCCTTTTCAATGTGTTTTGAATTTACCTGGGAACTTCATGAATTTACTGTCATA
This sequence comes from Pseudotsuga menziesii, assembly GCA_001517045.1. Classification (NCBI taxonomy): domain Eukaryota; kingdom Viridiplantae; phylum Streptophyta; class Pinopsida; order Pinales; family Pinaceae; genus Pseudotsuga; species Pseudotsuga menziesii. The sequence continues at coordinate 42,227 of LPNX010886741.1, forward strand.
CAAGAGCACAAGATCACCAATCTGGAATTGCTTCTTCTTAATGTGTCTATCATGCCATGCTTTTTCTCTAGATTTTTGTACTTGCTGCTGGAAACCTACAATAAATCTGTCTTCCTCTAGTTCTAGCATCTTTTCCAGCCTTTCTTTCGACATAGCTGGGTCATTCATCTCTGTGAAGGCAGATATTATGAGGCTAGGAACAATGTACTCCATGGGCATAACTGCTTCTTGTCCATAGACCATCCTAAAAGGTGTATGGCCTGTCAACTTCTTGCAAGTGGTCCTATAATCCCATAGTACTGCTGGGATTCTAAGGTCCCAATCATTTCTGTTAACATTACAAACCTTTGTCAGAGCATGATCAAGGATCTTGTTAAAGGCTTCGGTAGTTCCATTTGCTTGAGGATGGTAGGCAGTACTCTTCTGATGATATACTTGAAATTCTTTGGTCAATGCTTCAATAGTCTTATTTAGGAAATGTGATCCGTGATCACTCATAAGAATTCTAGGACACCCAAATATTGACAATATATTATCGAAGATGAACTTCACAGCTGTAGAAGTGCTACAATTCTTGACTGGTTGAGCTTCAGCCCAACGAGTAAGGTAATCAGTCGCTGTAATAATGTATCTTGCTCTAGATTTATTTGCAGGGGGATTGATTGGTCCAACAAAATAAATAGCCCACTTGTCAAATGCTTGAAAGTTACTTGTGTAACTAGAGGCATCTCATCCCTTCTGGACGGTTTGCCTATCCTCTGACAGATATCGCAGCTATGGCAATACTCTCTTGCATCCTTATGAATCGTAGGCCACCACAATTCAGCTGTCAAAATCTTCTGAGCTGTAGATTTTCCTGCATAATGACCTCCTGCTGCTCCCGAATGTGCCTCAGCCAAGATCAATGGCTTTTCGTGCTCTAGGACACATCTGCGCAATATTTCATCTGGTCCCATCTTATATAGATGTCCTGCTATCAAGGTAAAGTCAGCTGCTCTGACCACCAGCTGCTTCTTCTACTATGTCGTCATCTCAGGGGGTGGAAAACCTATAGATAAGTACTGAACAATATCCTCCAAACAGTCATCAACCATCTGGATGGCAAACAACTGGGCATCAGGAAGACCTTCGTCCAAGCTAGTGGGTTCTTCTCCTGACTCGAGCCTCTACAAGTGATCAGGCCATAGGTTAAGTCTTCCAGGCTTAACTATGATCTCAAAGTCATACTCCTGAAAAGAATCAGCCATCTGCATATCCTTCCACCTAACACAGGCTTGTTAACCAAATACTTCAAAGCGGAATGGTCAGTGAACATCTTAAAATGCGATCCTAATAGATAGTTTCAAAACTTCTACAAGGCATAAACCATAGCTAGACCTTCTCGTTCCATCATAGTATAATTATTTTCTGTTGTGGACAATTTTCTACTTGCAAAAGCAATAGGGTGATCAATATTACCTTCACCTGACTGAGCCAATACTACACCTAAAGTAATGCAAGATGCATTGACATGAACATGAAACTCCTTATTCCAGTCAGGGAATACTAGGGTAGGGGAAGCTACCATCTTTTCTTTTAAAATATCCAAGCTTTCCTGATACTCAGGTGTCCATTCAAACTTAATATCTTTCTTCAGTTGCTTTTCCATAGGGGCTGTAATCTGAGAATATCCTTTGATGAATTTCCTGTAATATCCAGTATGACCAAGTGTAGTACGAAGTTGCTTAACAGACTTCAAAGGTGGCAAGTTCACAATGATGGCTATCTTCACAGGATCCACCATCAATCCTTGCTTGCACACAATGTGACCTAGTAGACTTCCAAAAGGTGCACAAAAGATACACTTCTTCAGGTTCAATGAAATCTGATGCTGTCTACACTTATCCAACATAAGCCTTAAGCTAGCTATATGATCTTTAAATAAGCCAAAGATAGTCCAATAATCAAATTAAACTTCCAAGAACTTATGAATGAATTCCTTAAATGCAGATATGACTAATCTGGAAAACATAGCAGGTGCATTCTTCAATCCAAAAGGCATAACTGTATACTGAAACGATCCCATTTCTGTAGCGAAGGTTGTTTTATGTCGATCCTCTGGAGCAATTCTGATCTGATGGTAACCTAAAAATCCATCAATGAAAGAATACACTTCTTGACCTTCGACATTGTCTAAAACTTCATCTGTAAAGGGAGTAGAAAACGGATCATGTAAAAAGGCATCATTTAGCTTCCTGAGATCAACACAGATTCTGATTTCTCCCTTGGTCTTCTTTTCTTGTACCACCATGGGGCTGACCCATTCTGACTCTTCAACAGGATCAATGATTCCTACTCTGAGCATCTTATCTAGCTCCACCTTGACTTTTTTTTATACTTAGGGTTCAGCCTATAAGGGCGCTGCTTCATAGGCTTCACATCAGGTTTCAACGGGATTTTTATCACTCCTATATCACCAAGGACACCTTTCATTTCTGAGAACTTCGTCGGAAATAGGTCCTGATACTCATGGAGAAGTTGGGTCACTTTGCTTACCGTTTATTCATCCCAATAATCTCTAATAGTAGCATACTTAGGCATTTATTCTGACCCCATGTTTACTTGCCTTGTCTTTAAGGGCTGAGTCACTTCTGGAGCTTCAACTGCTGGTCCATGTACTTCGCAATGTCCTTCTGACTCAGGAATGTTTATGTTGCGTGGGTCATCATCCTCGTCAATTGCAAGGTTATAGCATTCTACTGCATTGGCTTCTTGTTCTTTCCAATCAGGTTGGTACTCGGCTGTTTGTTTACCATCAAACACCTTAGTGTGGATCAGCCTAACAGCCGCATCTAAAGTAGGACAAACCTCATTAATAGAAAATGTCAGCACAAAACTATCAACAAGACTATCCCAACTTACAGTACCATGGCGAAGCTCCACCTCTTCATACCAATTCTTCGCGACAGGTTCCAGGGTGTGCATGAACCGATGTACCCATTCTTCCCGAGGGACATGCTTCCATGCTTCATAACACTATTCCAAATGTTCTTGAGGGCTAGTCTGACCATTAAACCTGCTTTGAACCTCCTGAGTTTGATCCATGAATCTGAGGCGAAGAAGCTTTTGACAAGCTTCCCAACTATGAATATACTTTTTATGACCATTCCACCATCTAGCAGCTGTGGCTCTAAATACTGAATCTAGAGTTTCCATTTTCTATGAATGTGGTATCTGCTCTGAAAATTGCAAAATAAACTCTTCGGGGTCTGTCGAGCCATCAAAAATAGGTAAGCCTCTTGTCTGTGAGCCAAGCCATCTGAGCGACTTCGTAATTCTTGCACACCGATGTCCATGTAGCTCATAAAGTCTATGCTGCCAATTCTCTAGGCCTTCATCTGAATTAGTCATGCAAGAACTATCACATTTCCAATCCATTATAAATTCAGTAGTAGGGTTAACATAGTCTTCCTCTTTAGCTGTGATGTTGTAGATATGATCCAAAACATCCTGATCCTCATCTCTGACTGGCTCTGTGTACCTTTCTCCTTGAGAAGGGTCCAAGGGGACTATGACTCTTAAGCCTTTTCCTTCAAAAGTCATATGTCTGTTCTTAAGATTGATTACTGCAGAATTCTCTATTGCCCATTCAATTCCTAGCAAGGCTGGATAGGGGTTGCTATCATCAATTATCTCAATGACTTCAAAATATGTTAAGGTACTGACTCCATCAATGTCTACTGGGACACTAGAGAATCTTCCTAGGGGCACAATCTTCTGCTGATTGGCTAATCTCAACTGTATAGGGGAACATTCAAGGGTAGGTTTTCCCATTTTTTCCCATGTCTGCTTAGTTAAGACATTGACTTCGGATCCCAAGTATAATATGATATCAGTCATGTCATATTCTCCTATCTGAGCATGCAATCTCATTTCTCTTCCAGTTCTTTTAACTCTATTGACAGTTTTTTCTTTACCATAGCTTCGCTGAGGTTCACAAGAATCAATAACTTTCTGTAATGCATTTAAAGCATTCTGATTTCGTAAGAGCTTCATACAACTCTGTAAAAATGTCAACAGTGTACTTACTTTCTCTGTCGAAGCTTCTTGAGACTGCGACTGATGTTGATGCTGATGCATAGGTGCTACTGCTGTGCTCGGATTAACAAAGTATTTTTTGGCTTCCATAAATGTTTCTTTTTCTCTATCAACATCGAAGGTTGGCACTTTCTCTGGGGTCTTACGAACCCAAGCCTCGTCAAGGTGTTTCTCCTTATACTGCACTTGTGTCCTAGTTCCACTCCTTGTAACAGCGTTAATGTATGGGACAGGTATTTGCTCCACAGTAATCATCTGAATATTCTGAGGAGGAGTGTTATTTCGTTCTTGTATATTGGCTATCAGCTGCAGGAATTTCTCAATGACATGATCTACTGCTCTGCAATATCGACATGTTGTAGTGGGGTTCCGACAGTCTCTAGCTAGATGTCCTGCCTGGTTACAGTTATAGCACACAACCTGGACTTGACCTCTTCTAGGCATACCACCATGACCATGACCTCCAAAAGCACCTCGACCTGATGTACTACCATGGTAACCATATCCATCATTGCCTTGTGCATCATTTTGTACCCTATAAGCATCATATGTTCGCTCTCGCATAAGGTCAAAGTTGCGACATTCCTCTTTGTTGTGTCCCGCTGACTTGCAGAACTTGCAATAGGGATTCTTAGGGACTTGCACATATATTTGTAGTAGATAGTAGTCTTCAGGTTGATGCTGGCCAGTTGTTCTAAAAATCTCACAATATAGAACATTAGGGTTAAATGGGTTCGACGCACCAGTATTCAGGTAATTTCTTAGCACAGGGCATTGTTCCTTGTCATGACTTTCTGTCCTACATCGTGTACACCACACCTCTTCATGAATAGATTTCCCCTTTTTCATGTGGCGTAGCTCCAAATCCATTTCCACTAACTGCGCTTGTATTTGGGCTATGCCAGAATTATCTTTGACAGGAGCTGTCTCTAGTTTCATGGCAATATCCAAAGCCTCTTGCTGATCAACAACCTTCTGTTGCATGAGTGGTGTTCTGATATAAGGTAATAAGGCTGCAATGAACCATTCTTTATGCTGTGCTGGTCCAATAGTGAAACTAACTTGATCTAGCAAAACTTTGAACCTCTGATCAAAATCCCAAACTGATTCACCTCGTCTCTGTTGAATCTCTTTCAATTCAGTTATACACTGTGATTCTGATTTAGGCTTCTTGAAATCTTTGATCATTGCTGCTTTAATATCAACCAAGACATGGTTCTGAGTAGTGGAAAACTTCATAAACCAATTCAAGGCTCGGTCTCTAAAAGAAGTGACTAGCTGCGCTCTTCTTACATCTTGATCCAAAATGTTCTTAGCTGTCCACACAGCTTCGCATAAAAACCAAAACTGTTCTGGATCCTCTGATCCAGTTCCTTTGAAAACTGGGATCTTGATATCATCGATCATATGGGCCATAGTGGAATGAGGGGGGGGAGAACTTACTGGGGTAGACGGACCTGCGATCGGAATACTCGGGCTAGGGTTACTACCAGAATGGGACGGGTTCTCAGGGGTAGCAGATCTTTGCTACAGGGTTATAGGAGGGTTCCTAACAAAAGGGGTTTCTTCAGATTTAGGGTCTTCTGGCGTATACTCGATATTCTGACCTAGGGTATAGGATTCTAGGTTTCTCTTGTATCTTTTACTGCTTTGCAGCAAACCACTTTGCTCGTCGAAGTTACTTTCACTTCCAAACTGATCTTCCTTGAAGTTGGTCTTTCTTTCTGTTAACCTGGATAACCACTAGTGCAATTCTATGTGGATACTACCAAAGAAAATTTCATGAACATCCGAAAAAACCGTACCTTTGCAAGAAGTCATTCGAGCTATGACGAGGATCCTTGTTTTCTTGTTCAGCAAATTTCAAATAGGTCTCTTCAATCCAATCACCGATTTCTTTTACTGAGGGTCTCCAAAACATAGCCCTCCAGGTACAACGTAGATCCCTCTTGAGCAGATACTGAGTTCAACCAGAAATGGAACCAATTTTTTGGGCTATAGGGCAGACCCAGGTTTTATACCATTAACTTCGCACCAACAAACAGACCCACAGTGTTGGCCCTTTCGGCAACAACCTGCGAACAGGTTGCAGTCTCACCCGAAACAACTATGGGGTGCCGCAGAACTAGGTTTCTGCAAGCAGAAGAGGGATATTACTGTACCTTTAGCCTTAAAAACAAATATTTATACCAAATAGAGCTTCGACATTCACTTAATTAGCTCCGCTGTTAGATAAAATACGTTTCTTGCTTAACCCTTAACTGGGAATTCATAGTGAAGTTAATATTAACAGTTATCTTACTTTATCAATTATCTACTTATCAATGCATAAAATAAAACCATAATAGAAACAACACAAAAGAACCACAACACAATATATAATGTGGTTCACCCCCAGTGTAGGGGCTACGTCCACAAAACTGCGCTTTTATTCCACTTCTTACAAAACAACAGTTCTGATCTGTGCACTCAGCAGCAAATTCGCCCTTCAAGCCTAACTGCGCACTTAGCTGCAGTTCCTTTCTTACAATATCTAAGCTGCGCACTCAGCTGCAGTTCTTTTCCTTACAAAACCCTCTGCGCACACAGCTACAGAGGTCGTCCACGCACACGGCTGCGACTAGACCTTAAAACCGCAAAATTAGATCTATCTTCTTCACATCAGATGATCCTCATTTCATTAGATACCCTCGACATCTTTACATGAGTGCCTATTTATACAAGCGCACTATGACAAAATCATGGGCTTACACCCAAAATTTGTGGATAATTACAAAAAGAGGGCTTTGACTCAACCCCGACACCCCTAAGACTATTTTGAGTCACAACTCCGCTTACAAGCTTCCACAAAAGCCACGGAGTTACCAAAACTAGTGACCATTAAGGCGTGCGCCCCAACAACTGTATTGGTAGAACATAACCCTATGTATTACTTTCTAACTCGTCAGGTGCTCGGGGCAAGTAATCTCGATAGATAGTCATACTACAGGAGTTTGATCTGGAATTTTCCAAAGCCACATCAAATAAATCCTTGGTTTTTGTCGAGCTCATCTGTGATCTTCCCTGTGCTGTGATGGAATCTGAGCCTACTGATTCATTTCTCGATGAATTTCTATTCCTAATCAGCACTACTGATCAATGGTATTGATATTTGCTTATTTATCTCCAAACATAATTATTTCAGCCGCATTTATCCTATGACGATCGCCACCGTATCCGTCACCACGTGAAATACTACCTCATCCTGAATGATACCTTGTATAGATGTGGGATTGATTCTATTCTCCAGTGATTCCTCACCCATGAGGAGGCTGAAAATTTGTTGAATGATTTCCACTCTGGATCATGTGGCCATGATTTATCTGGGATGGCTGCACCCTAGAAAATCCTTCACGCTGGCTATTTATGGCCTTCAATCTTCAAAGATGGCCTTCAACCATGGAGTTTTTCTGTAATTACTGCAAATATTTCAAATTAATATGGCCAAACCTCTCATGCCATAGCCTACTAACCTCATTTCCATGAGTTAGCAGAGCGATGGGCTTTGCATCCGCAACAAAGTGAGAGAACTCATAGGATTTTGCATGATGATTTGCATGGCCTTTTGCAATGAGTTTCCCGGATGCAATTTCTGTTATCTCAACATCATTTGGGCTAAAAGAGACTCTCTTAGGAATTCCTGTATGTGTCATCTGATAGACACTAAGTATATTTGCTGCTAGAGATGGTACATACAAAACATTAGAAAAAAAACCATTTTCTAGATCTACAGTACCTTGTCCTTGGGAAATGATGGTGGAGTCATCTCCCATGTGGATGGGGATGGATTTTCTAGTCTCCAAGGATGGAAAGGAGTATTTTTCAGCCATCATGTGATTAAAAGCTCCACTGTCAATCAGCAGTGATTTGGACTTCGAAGTGCTTGCCATGAGGGCATGACCTTTCTCATGATGTGGTTCCTGATCTTGGTGATCTCTCCTCCAAAAGCTCTCCGGAATATTGATGTGATTCCTCTAAATGAGAGAGGTTTCTTCATCAAGATTTTTCTTCATGCAGGCATGTTCAGGGTGAAAACCCTTCCTGCAGTAAGAACACCTGACTTTTTCTTTCCCATTGTGCCCTTTTCCTTTGTTCTTCCTTGAGCCGAAAGATTCATCATGCTGCTGATTTTCAACTCTAGGCTTGGGAGCATCAAATTTAGTTTTCTGATTTTTCTGCTGCTTTCCTTTACCCTTCACATCTTTGGGCCTCGAGACATGGAGGGCTTGATCACGGGAATATCGGATGATCCCCATCTGGACAAGCTTGTCATGTTCACTAGTTAGGGACTCAATGAAGGCATTGAATGTAGGCATCTTCCATCAAGGGGTTGTGAGTTTCCCCACACGAAATGTAGAAACAAAAACTGAATAATCAGCCCCAAGTTTGGAGAGGATGGCTAGGATGAGCTGATCATCCTCCTTCTCCACTTTGCATTGCTTCAAGAGAAAAACAGTATGCTTGAACTTTGTAAAGAAATCATTCAGAGTCTCGAAATTGGAAGGTTGGAGAGACATGAGTTCATTTTCAAGTTGGTAAACTCTCAAGTCATCATTCTTTCCATATAGAGATTCCAATTTGTCCCATATTTCTTTCGGTGTCTTCATATCCATAAGATGGAAGAGAAGGTCATCGGAAATAGAGAGGCACAAGCAACCGAAGGCTTCATCCTTCTTGTTCAAGAATCTTGATTTTTCTATGGCGGATCCAGGCTCAACTTCAGTGTCCATGGTGACTCTATAGATTCCTTTGGAGTGCAACTGAGTATCCATTTTATTTTTCCATGTGTGGAAATTGTATGGAGTCAACAGAGGTAGTGAGGAGGCCATCTGGATATGATGTAGCAAATGCTTCACCTGTAGAAACCTGAAAATCAAAACAGAAAGGGAAAAATAAGGTTGGACAACGTGCACATTCTAGGCTTTCATCACACCCATCATAGTCAATCAAGCAAGCTTGATCAACAAGTTCTTTACTTGGGATATTGAGTGCCAAGCCTTGGCTTCTAGTGCAGTGCTGGAATTTTGAGCTATTGCTCACTTCTCATGGAGAAATCTGTCAAAAATCTTGTTTTTGAGAGATTGTTCTCCATCCCGTCGCATGCTCTGATACCATATTAATTCTTTCACATGATCTAGGAACTAGGAATCAAAATCATCAAAGAATTATTAGCAAATACTCATGAATTGGAAATTATCGGAACCGGAATTGGTTTCCTCTCTGTATATTTAATAAACAATAAAGGGTTACAATACCAATGCTGAGCAATGGCTTAAATCCATGAAGAATTCAAATACCTAAGGAGACAATTTGAATTCAGTGAGAGAGTCTAGCTTAACTAACTCTCAACCATTCAATCTCACTCAGTTAACCACTTGACCAAAACCCTAATTGACTCACCATAACCTAACTGAAGTCAGAGTGCAATAAATGACTGAATCTCAACTGAAGGAGATAAAACACATGTCATAGCAATCCAAACATCAAGTGCTAGTGCTCCATGACTCCAATGAACCCCGATGAGGTTAACTGAAGCTGAACTGACCATCAGAAGTTGGTGGAGGCGCCTTGTTGACTCCAGTTCATTAAATAATAATAAATAATCATTAAATAATATATTTAATGACTGGAGGCACCTTAACTGACTGTAACTGACTGGTTGAACTGATTTTAACCACCAGTTAGCAATTAGGTGCATTAATGTCACACAGATCACCCTCGGAGTGCTCCAGTTAGCCTCCTTGACTATAGGAGAAGGCTAAGTTAGCCTCCTTGACTATAGGTAGGCATGGGTGTTACTGGATGATGTCAATTAATGCTCCACTTATGTCAATTAAACTTAGGATAGTGGTTTAACTAGGCAAATTTGACCAAAAGAGTGTGTATGATGGAAATGTCTCCAACAAAGCTTGCTTGAATAACTAAGCCATGTATAAATCAAACTATAAAAGTACAGGCTGCTCGACCTTATTTTGTCTTTTTGTGTGATTGCAGGTATCTCAAACCACTTCCATTGCATTCGTTATAGAATCATAACGACCTCATATTCAAGCAATCTTCTCACTTCTTTCAACTATCATCAGTGGAAGGAGGATATTGAGATACAATTGCATTCCAATGGACTCTACATAGTCACCATGGGCACGGAGACAGAGCTGAATGCATTAGTCAAGAGAAAAAAATATTGGAACAAGCTTGATGAAGCATATGGTTTTCTGTGCCTCTAAATTTCAAAGGATCTTCTTTTCCACATCACTGGATTGAAGACTCCCAAGGAGATATGGGAACAACTTGCCACTCTTTTTTATAAGAAAGATGACTTGATAATATATCAGCTGGAGAATGAGTTGATATCTCTAAATCTGTGCAACTTTGAGACCATCAATGAATTCTTTACTAATTTTAAGCACCTAGTGCTCCAATTGAAGCAACTTGAAGTTGAGAAGAAAGACGATCAACTCATCCTTTCCATCCTTTCGAAACTTGGACCAAACTACTATGTTTGTGTGTCTACCTTTCATACCGAAAATCTTACAATTCCGAATCAGAAGATGTCGACCCTCAATTGATTCACTGAGTCTCTCACTAATGCGCATGACAACCTTGTTAAAATGGGAATCATCAGATCCTCTATATATCAATCCTTGTTCGTTGGAGGAACCAAAGCTTCGAATGTCAAATGGATGAAAAAAAGAGAGAAAACAAAGTTTGATCCTCCCAAGCAGACAGACAAAAACCAACAGTTGGATGAGCCCTCAAGATTAAGAAAGAACAAGAAAAAGGGAAAATAAAATATAAAATTCTCTTACTATGGAAGAGGATTTCATCCTGAAATCTCTTTCATGAATATTACTTATTTCACAGCAATCCTGAGACAAATCATAGACTTACAAGAGATTCAAGACAAATTAGGCATGAAATGACATAATGGTACTGCAATAGGAGGTTGCAACTCTGTATAATCAATAATGGAATTAAAATCAATAATACAATGTCATGCAGAATGCATGAATTCCAAGAAAATTCAAATTCAATGGAGGTCATTCAAATTGCATGGATGGGTGTAGCTTAACTGAATGTCAGCAACACTAGACACACTTAGTTAGCCACTAATCTAGCCATGATTGACTCTAACTGAGTCCTAACTGAATTGAAGTGCAATGAATGACTGAGTCTAACTGAAGGTAACTCAATATGCATGTCAATCAATAGTGGGGGGACATCAGTAACTCTAGTCATCTCCGATGAAGTGAACTACACTAATACCGTTCATCAGAAGTGGTTGGAGGTGCATTAACTCACTCTAGTTCACTCAAATCAACCCAAAATAGACAATGACACGAGGGAGGTGCCTTTACAACTCAGCTTAACTAATTTTTAGGCGAAACAACAATCGATTAGCTATTTTGTGCACTTCTGACACTTAGATCACCCCATAATTACTCCCTAATTGAAGGAGAAGGCTTCGATAGCCTCCTTGATTGGAGGGCATGGGTGTGCTCATCTGATTCCAATTCGATTCAATTAACTTAGGATAGTGGGTAATTAGGCCAAAATTGAACAAATAAGTGCGTATGTTGGGTAAATGACTCCAATACCCCCCCTTAAGCTATACTCAGGAGGAGTAAAAATATAATGCATGAAATGATAGCACCTCAGAAATAAACACCATAGGTCGCCCTATACAAAAAGTAACTCTAACAATGATCAAAATAAAATGCTAAGTGAGGAAAGAGGTAAAACCCAGTGAGAACAAAACCCCACCTCAAATTGAAGACTGAAGAATTAACTAATCACCATGATGAACTCACCCCCAACAGTGAATGGAGGTAAGTGAAAATTTTCTCTATAAATATCTTGGTGAAGATATCTACAATATGCTCATCTGTAGGGAAGTATTGCAGAACAATGGTCATGTCATGCACCAACTCCCTGATGTAGTGCATGTGTATCTCAACATTTTTGGTCCTCTTCCTGGTAACTGGATCTGTGGAGATTTTTACAACACTTTGGTTGTCACAAAATATGACTGTGGACAAAGTAATACCAATATCAAACTCTGAAATAATTCCTTGCAACCAAACAGCTTGGATACAAGCATTCACTGCTCCCATGTACTCAGCCTCTGCTGAAGACAATTGAATGGCATCCTCCTTTTTCCTAGAAAATCAAATGGGGCCATCACCAAACATAGAGACATACCTGAAAGTGGAATTCATATCTATGGAATCCCCTGCCCAATATGAATATGTATAACCAACCAAATCTGGCTCAGAATCTACAACATAGTGAATGTCATAGGATCTTCTGCCCTGAATGTACTAAAGGATCCTCTTGGTTTCCTTCCAATGGATCTCATGAGGCTGATTTTTATCCACCTGAATGACACCTCTCCGTCCGAGTGCCGACATTCGCTATGTTGGCACACAAAAGAACATTTATGGATTGAGGGTTGCCCAAAACACTATAGATGGGATTATTGAGAACTACATTTATCATCCATCCAGCGGGTTATTTTTACCTTTTAAATATGTCAAGTCCTGTACACGACTCTTCTTGTATGAGAAACCCGCGTGTATTTCTTGTGTATGTGACTGTTGTTTCAGCAACCCGCGTACACCTCTTAAAAATGTCAAAAAACACACCTTTTGAATTTCGGGTAGTTTGGGTAGTTATGCAACTGAATCCTTCAGTTGTAACTACTTTGTCTTCACCCCTAACTCTTCCTTAAGCATATAAATAGAGGTAGGGAGGTCCATGAGAGGAGAATTGAATCTTTGCATTGTTATGCTGGAGGATTTGGAGCTCTCTTTTCCCACACCTTTGCCCTAGAATCTTTCCCCTTGTGTTGCAGAGCTTGGAGGCTGATTTATTTGGAAAAGAGAAGCAGCAGAACCGGATGAAGGTTTCATGAGGTGTTGAACTTGAAGAGAAGGTATACTTGTACTTGTTTTCAATATTAATAAAGATGTGATGTCCTTCTTCTTCCCAAATCATTGTTCAATGTGTGATTGAATCTATGTTTATGATCATATGATGATGTTAATCAGATCATTGTTTCATGTTTATTTGATTATCATTTCTTTATATATGGTCATATTGGTTTGTGGAAGGTATAATTCGTTTTGCAGGTCTCTTGGAGCAAGAGGAGCAAGAAGATGATTGAAGAGAAAGCTTGGACCAGCCTTCAGTTTATCAAGTGTGGACCATTCTAATCTCTGAATCTCACTTGTATTTACATGCAGAACCATTTGCATCCACCTTTCAACCCCATTATGTTGATGGCCTCTTAAACCCTAGCCATAGGATACTTTCCTTTACAACAGAACTGGCGACTCTGCTGGGGATAGCCTTGTTTGTTTGGGGTTTCTCTGTCTTTATTTCAGTCTTTTGCATTGTTGCAGGTCCTTCTTGCCACTTAGGAACACCTTATAAGTATGATAGCACACTTCCGCTGCCTTCCTAAGGCAGTTTTTGACCTTTTTGGGGAGTTTTTCCACCCATACACGACTTGCAGACTGAACAGTCGTGTGTCTAGTTTGGTACACGCGACTGTCTATACTGTCAACCCGCGTATGATACATGACTTGTCAGCTATACAACCCATGTGTGCTTATACACATGACGTGATTTATTGGCAACCCATGTATGTACGCGACTTGCTGTATTGGCAACCCGCGTATGACACACGACCTGTCAGTAGTACAACCCGGGTGTGCCCCTAAAACAGTGTTTTTCCTCATTTTTTGTGGTTCTTTCTACTATTGTGGGCTGTTTGGTAGGTCTTTTGGTGTCCTCTGCAGGTGCATGACTCCAGGGAGTTAGTGTCATCCCTTTTGGTTGTTCTTTATCTTATGTGGTAAGTCTTTTTATAGCATTAGGGTTTTCTCTTTGCTCTTTCCCCCACCTCCTTTTCTTGGTATGATTTTTGGCTTATGTTTCTGGTCAGCCTCTGTTAGTGATATTTTTATGAGTTCAGAAGCTTATTGGTGTTGGTTTCCTTCTTATTTTGTTGGTTAACTTCACCATGCCAAAATAGTTGTCTTGTCTTTTATGCAAGCCTTCCTTCCAAGTAGGGTTTATACTGACTTTAGGGCTTTCTAGAGTTTGTTTGGTGGTTGCATAGCAAAGTTCCTTTTTATTTGTTCTTGTTATCTGAATACTTTTCTTTGTAGGTATTTTTTCTTTTGCATTTATAAAAGAAAATTAAAAAGAACGTATACTTGTTTTTGCTACTTCCCCCCCTACCTCCTTCTTTGGCTTGACCTTGTTGGACAAGGTACTGAGCAGCCTTTGTTTGTAGGTTTAGATTGATACTTGGGACTTCTCGACCTTTGTTTATGTCAATTTTTTTTCTCAGTCTCTTCATTCCAAAGTTGTTGGCTTGTTTACCTTTGTAAGCCTTCTTTTCAAGAGAGGTTGATATCTAACTTTAGGGAAACCTAGGGTTTGTTTGTGGCATGTAGAGTAGTTGTCTATTTGCTTTGCTTACAGTACTTGCTTGCATTAGTTGATAGGTTGTTTTTTCTTTTGCATTTATAAAAGAAAAATACAAAAACACATGTTTGCTTTATATGCATGTAGATTAGTTTTTTAGTCTAGATTGCATGGCATATCATTGTTTTTGAAAAAATAAAAATAATTTGTTCTTTTGTGGCTTTCAATTTTCTGTTTGAAAATATAAAGAGAATAGTTTTTGCTTTTTGCATTTCATATCTCTTTGCTTAGTCATTTTGTTTCAACTTTGAGTCAAAACACCACATAACGCCATTTACCCTCTGACTAAAAATAGCCCTTAAAATAAACGATATAATTTAAAAATTATTTGTAAGTTCTATTTTATAGGGTCATACACCAACTAGCTCAGGCTAGACTTATGGATTAGGGAGTTTCAACTCTCCACAAGTGTTAAAATTTCAGACGTAGTTGGCCAATCACTAGGTAAACCCTTTTCTACATTGATTGTATTTGGGAAGCTCCTCTCAAATGGGAGTTAAGCACGAGGCTGCGTGGAGACTTGGACTGAGGAGATAACCCTTCGATTCCTTGTCAAAGTGTAGACCAGGGTTTTTACCCATCTGGGGATTCTGTCTTAGAGAGGGTTTCGGGCTCAGCTACCCTTCCCATGCGTACGAATCAGGCTTGTGATTGGCCCCCCAGACTATCAATATAGTTAAGGTAGCCTTTAGTCTCTTTGGCATCTAGGGTTCATACACACGTACACCGAAAGGCTATTTCTGATTGACCTTGGATGGACTTGGAAGGTAACCCCGGTAGAAAGTGTAGGAGGGTGGTGGGTGATTCCTCCGCTTGTGCCTAAGAACATCTACAGGGATGCCAAGTAACTATCTATCAGATTTCTTCTGGAAAGTATATCTTATACCTGTTTATCTATTTGGCTTTAGGAATTTTTAGTGAGTGTTGTGTGGTTTGTCTGTACTTAGTGTGCCTTTAGGTGTGTGCTTTGTAATTTTGGTTGCCTATCAACCTTAGAATTTGTCTCCTATTTTGAAACTATGGCTAGCACCCCTTCAAATAGCAACCAAGAAATCCCCATGCTGGGAACTCCTAGTACTATTCCTCTCATGGGGAATGTTGTTGTTCCCTTGATGGCCACCTTGAATCTACCTGGATACACCATAGGGCTACCGATGTGGTTTTTTTCCACTCCAACCTTCTTGAATGCTCCTGGTGCTTCTCGAGTAAGCTCCTTATATCACGAGCATCAAAACACTGCTTCCCCTTCACATGTAGTTGATTCTCCTCCCCCTTCTACCTCATGTGGTGAAAGTACTGATACTAGTAACCGGCAGTCTAAAAGGAGTAAAAGAAGGAGGAATAGGAAGAAGGAACATAAGAAAGGGGGCACCCGTTCAACCTCTGTAGGTCAAGTTGAACTTCACCACCTAGCCTTTGTGGTTCATGTTGGGGGAACCCATCCAACCTCTACAGGTCATGTTGGATCTAAGCACTCAACCTCTGCAAGTCAAGTTGATCTTCACCATCCAGCCTCTGTTAATCATGCTGGTGGGATCCTTCCAACCTTTCCAGGTCATGTCAGATCTAGTCACTCAACCTCTGCAAGTCAAGTTGATCTTCACCATCCAGCATCTGTTGATCATGATCGTGGGATCCTTCCAACCTTTTCAAGTCACGTTGGATCCAGTCACTCAGCCTCTGTGATTCATGCTAAGGGCACCCGTTCAACCTCTGTTGTTCAAGTTGAACCTCCCCATCCAGCCTCTGTTGTTCATGTTGGATCCATCCACCTAGCCTCTATTGTTCATGTTGGGGGCACACACTCAACTGCTACAAAGCATGTTGATCCTAACCATTCAACTTTTGTTATTCATGTTGGTGGTGCCCATCCAAAATTTGTAGGTCATGTTGGATCCAGTCTCTCAACCTCTGCAAGTCATGTTTGGGGAAGTCTCTCAGCCTCTGTGGTTCATGCTGAAGACAATCCATCAGCCATTGTGATTCATGTTGACACTATTGAAAAGACTACTCATTCAAAACACAAGCCCAAGTTTCCTTGTAAGCTTTGTGAGGGAGACCACCTTACTTATAAATGCCCTTCTATTGCGGAGGTGTGAAGAGTTTGGTTTCATGGTCATCCCATTTTTTAACATTCTAAAGTCTCTCAACAACCAACCTCTCTTAGTCAGGTTGGACCCAGTCACCCAGCCTTTGGTTTTCATGCTGGGGGCAAATTCTCATCCTCTACAAGTCATGTTGAGAGCAAACAGTCAACCACTTCTAGTCATGTTGACACCGTTGATAAAATTGGTTGTTTGAAGTGCAAACTTAAGTTCCCTTGTAAGCTATGCGAGGGAGATCATATTACTCACTAGTGCCCTGCTATCATAGAGGTGGGAAGAGTGTGGTCCGAGACTCAAGAATTTCCTTCTCCTGAACAACCTATAGTTTCTCAACAACCTACTCAACCTTTGGTTGATCAAGTGGTCGAGCCAATCTCAAATTTGGTCGGTCCAACTCTTCTTTCGGAGAGTGATCCTGATGTGATTGAATCAATGTCATATTTGGTCAATCCCACTCTCCCTTTAGAGAGTGACTTTCACGAAGCGGTTGAATTGATTTCAGTATCGATCAATCCCACTCTTCCTTTAGAGAGTGAAGTGTCTGCTAGTCACATTTTCTTCACTGCTAGTTCACAACTTACTAAACAAGGTGGCACTGAACTTGCTTCAGATCAACCCCCACCAAGATCTTAGATTGCTTCCTTTGATTGGGATAGCCTATTTGAGCCATGCCTTCCTTCCGATGCACCTTTCCAGATAAAGGTCAAAGTCGAACCTTATATGATTGCTCGTTGTATTGTTGATGAAGGAGCCTCAGTTAGTATTTTGTCTTCTTGTGCTTGGCGAGGCATGGGATCTCCCAGCCTTGTGTCGAATACTAGTCAGTTACTGACATTTGATAGAAGAACTTGTATAGCCTTGGGAATTCTTTCTCAAACACCTGTTACTTTGGGTGGGAAGACTGTTTTAGTTGACTTCATGGTGATAGAAGACCCCTTGGACTTCAATATGCTCCTTGGATGTGATTATGTCTATGCCATGCAAGCTGCCGTGTCAACATTTTTTTTTGTGATGTAATTTAATCATGGTGAAGAAATTGTCACTATCGATCAGTTGTATTTTCTTGATCCATCTCCTGACCCAACTAGAGACCAGGTCTTTCCTTTATTGATTCCCAGTGTTTCTATAGACACTACTTTGCCACAGGTGAACTATGTGGCCTCTTGTCCTTTGTGTTCAATTGCTACTGAAAAGCAGCCTCTGTTTTCATGCTTACCTTCTCAGGACTTGGTCCCAGCAGTTGACCAGATGATTCATCCTATACAGACTATAGAGCCTTCTCTCCACTTTGTCAATCCATTTGAAAGTTTAGACATGTGTCCTATCTCGGATGATCTCCTTCCTTCCGATGAAGTCTTCCTAGAGTCTTTGATATAGTCTGACCTTCTTTTGGATGTTGGTTCAGTTGTGACTAAGTCTAAACCTGATTTTCTTAGTAAGCCTGATTTTCCCATAGATCGGTCTTCTTATGTTGGCCTTGTTGAGTTCTTAGACTCTTCCTTCAAACAGCAAGTCAGTGATCCTGATGAGTTTGATTTTTCTTATGAATTTTTCAACTCCTGTGATACTAAGATTGTTCCTGTAGACTCTATCTCCCTTGTTGATTTTTTCTCTCCTTCTAAGGTTGATCTTACTGATTATAAACCCTTGAGCCTTGGTTCTATAGAATCTTCTTTAGTCGATTCTGCCTTAACTTTACCTTTTAGAGAAGATAACAAAGTCATATGTGTTTCTGCCAAAGTGACTTGCATCGGATCTTTTCTTCGGAATATGATCTTGATGTTGTTGTTTCTTGGAGACGGGATTTGTAGTTGGATTCACAACTGTTTACTAGCCTCACCTTGTTGTTCAAGCTGTAACTACATTTGCATGTGTCCTGCTCGCGCTTATGAGCTTGATGCCGGCTTCCACACTTTTAGCTCATTGTATAATCCCTCATCTTTGTTCTCATTGTCGCTAAGCCTTGTATCATTTTTCCTTTGCAACTTGACACCTTTTACCCTGAGGATACATTCCCTGAGTGTCCTTATCTTGCTCACTTTCCTTGCATTATGCATAGGTATGTTCCTTGTGCTTGGAACTAGTTTCTCCTGTCTATGACACTCGTCTCCTCGCATTTAGAGCATTCTTTTTTCTCTCCTTTGAGCTCGTTAAAAACAGTAAGGAGGCCACGAGTTGAATTTTCCGGACTCGTTAAAACTTCACAGGAAATATTTTGAGTTTCTTTAGGCCCAATTCTGACTCCTCAAAATAGACTTGACTGTTGAGTAAACTTGTCCATTCAGGCTTGTTAAGAATATGTGAATGGGCATCCACATTGGTGGTAGGTTATCTCTTTCTTGGACCATGTGCAATAATACGAGAAAGGACCACTCTCTTTTCTTCAGAATTGAGAAGAGTATTCTCAGGCATAGGTTTATCTCTTTTCTGGACCTGAGGGACTAAACTTACGGAAAAGCAACCCCCGCTATGAGCTTAGTTTTCTCTTTTTCGTTCTCTGGACGAAAACATGAAAAATATTCCGAGTGTACTTTATGTCTTTGTCATGCTCGTTAAAACCTAAAGAACAAAGCATCGAGTTTATTGTTGTAAGACCCATTTCTTGTAACCAAATGGATCTTTCCAAGTGATATTGCTTTCCTTCACACTCGTAAAACTCAAGCTATTTTATGTTGTTTTGGAACGAGCGTTGGGTAGGTGGTAATTTAACCTTTTTCGAACCTCCCTGACTAAGTCTGAAAAAGGTTCACCTTTTCTTCTACGGAAGTTAAGAGAGTTCTTTTGTGGTGTGTTTTATACTTTTTCGGCCTCAGGAGACTAAATTGGATGAAAAAGGACCCCCCTGGAGTCTTCTTTGGAGTTTTCAGACTCTCTAAATGTGAAAACACCAACTGAGCATGTACTAGTTTGGGCTCATTAAATCCACGAATCAATGATACTATCAAGCATTATTTTCCTGTCTCTTAAAGCTTGTTAAAAAATGAAGAGGGGTCCGAGTTAACTTTCCTGGACTCGTTAAAATTTAACAGGGAGGGTAAGGAAGAAGTTTTCTCTTATTTTCAGTAATGGCAGCATGTCCTCCTTGAACATAGCACTCTTTGTTTTTTCCGATATCCATGTTTCAGTGATTACTTTTTCGTTCAGCTATTACTTGAGTTTCTTACTCCTCCTCTTGTCCGTTATACCTAGGAATCTAATCATGTTTCCTACATGACAGATAAGTCTAGTTGTTCTATCTATAAGTTAAATGTTTCCTTGGGTCATCTCTGTGTTGTGCTCATTGTTCAAAGAATTTACCCAATGTCTGATCTATAGCCTGATCCCATCATTGTTATATCTATTATCTATTGTGTCTCCCTTCTTTTTCCTAGTTCCTAGTCACTCATGTGATCCGTTGGAGGATCTATTGCCTTCCTTATCATAGCATGTTTCTGTTTCAATACTTCCTGATGACGAAGACCTAGAGTTTTGACATTTATACCTCAGGATTCACTTTCATCATTGGTGAATTCCTTTGCTTCAGTTGTCGATTATCACCTATTGATTGATAAACTGTTGAATCCTTTCCATGTTCGACTTCAGCTTACCCTTATTCACATGGCTTGGATTGTACTGGTTCTTTGGGATCCTTTATGAAGACCTTAGTTCATCATCTATGGACTAAGTTGCGCAAGATTATGTTCTATCCATATACACAGCTTCCAAATATTTTAAGACTCATCATTATTGTATATTGTGGCTTCGATCCACCTTTGTAATATACGTGTTTTCATACCCGTAGCATATGATGTACTCAAATATTGTAAAGGAGCTAGTGTTCCAGTAAATTGAACATAGCATCCTCAGATGTAACTTTGTATATGACATTATTATGTATTTGTTTCAGGTACTCTCTCTACTCCATTGGATTTCTGAGTTCTCCGAAGATAAAGATTATAATGTATTTCGGCCATCACTTCCCTCTGACCTCACACATTAGGGGGCATCTGTTATCCACCTGAATGGCACCTCTCCGTCCGAGTGCCGACATTCGCTATGTTGGCACACAAAAGGACATTTATGGATTGAGGGTTGCCCAAAACACTATAGAGGGGCTTATCGAGAACTACATTTATCATCCATCCAGCTGGTTATTTTTACCTTTTAAAAATGTCAATTCCTGTGCGTGACTCTTCTTATATGCAACTCGCGTGTTGTACACGAGTGTCGGTTATTGCATCTCGCGTACAGATTTGTACGCGGGTTACCCTTAGAGAAACTTGTGTGTCATACATGAGTTGCCAGTATTGATACCCGCGTACACCTTCCTTTGACATTTAAAATAAAAACTCGCGATTACTTGAGATTAGTTAAGCACTTAACCTTAATCACCTTAACTGTCTCAACCTCCTCAACCTTCGAAACTGCCTTATTTCACCAAGTATAAATACAGGCCTTGGGGAGGGTGTTAATCAGACATACATTTGGAGAGAAAAGTTATGCTGGTGGAGTTTATACAGAAGTCTTTGGAGCAATGGAACTCATAATCCTTTGGTTGCAGAGGAGTCCTTGTCTCGGGCGTTGGGTTGTTATCTGAACTCTTTCATTATTGTTAATAAAGAGAATCCTTCTTCCATATGTGTCTTGAATGTCTCTCATATATTGTGGTTTGAAAAATATTTATGTTTCAGCACTCTGTATATGATTTATCTAACCTGTTTATATATATGTATCATCTTGTATTTGGAGGATTGACTTTTGACAGGTGAAGGAGAAGCATCCCTGAAGGATTTGGAGGAGAAGCAGAGTGGAAGAGGACAAGCTAGGATCAACCATTGTGTATCGAGTGAGTCTTTTCTATCCTCTTATTTCCTTTACTGCACTCTAGAGTCAATTGCCTGCAAGTTCAATGAGTACGTTGGTAACCCCAGACCTTCGGTTATAAGGTGTTTATTCCTATACAACACTGTTGCATATATATTGATACAACATTCATGGAATAACAAATATCATGCCGTGAATGTGTCAAGTAAATAAACCTACCGATCAATTGGCGGTAAATTGTGGGATCCATGGGTGGAGTGGTTTTTCCTTCTTCAAGGCTGATTCCTGAAAGGAAATCGAATTCTGCAACCTTGCAATAAGACATGTTAAACTTCACTAATGGGTCTGAAATATATTTATGCTGATTTACTATTATCCCATCAAAGTCTTGTGCAATTTCAAGCCCCAAAAAGGGTTTCAGCAGGCCCAAATCGCTCGTCTCAAATGCATCATGGAGGGCAGTTTTTATGAAAGCAATCGAAGCAAGTGTGCTTCCAATTATCAAAATATCATCAAAATATAAGAAAATGATAAGAATATTACCATCATACTGCTACAAATACACATTCTAATAATATGTGCATCTTTGTAATTTTTGTGAAAGCAGAAAGGCATCCATCTTGGCATACCATGATCTTGGGGCCCGTTTCAACCCATTAATGACTTCTCCAATTTGAAAACCAAAAAAGGATATGATATATAGCCCTCAAGATGCTTCATGTATATCTCCTCATGGAGGTCTCCATGAATAAAGGCACTCTTTACATCCATTTGACGCACCTCCTAGTGCTTGGACGTGGCAATGGCCAAAACTAGCCTGATGGAGTCCATCTTTGCCACCGGTGCAAAGGTCTCATGATAGTCCACTCCTTGGACCTAAGAGAACCATTTTGAAACCAGCATTTCCTTATATTTTCACTTTGTTCCATCAGCACCAAACTTTTTCTGAAACACCCACTTGCATTGAACTAATTTCCTCCTAGGTGGAAGAGAAACTAGCTCCCAAGTAGCATTTTTCCGAAGAGAATTAAACTCTTCATCCATAGAATCTTTCCATATCAGATATTTATGAGCATAGTAGTAGGACTTAGGATCTGACCCAATCATTAAATCAAAGGTCTCATATAGAAATGAATCATGACAAGAGAGAGAAATACCTGCTCTTTGAAAATCAGTCTGGGTTATTCTTGGATGAGCGGGATTTCCAATGTTTTCCCCGGCGGAAGAGAGTGTCTTTTTGGCCCAAGTTGGGAGATGTGTTTGCAATTCAGAATATTATTCTGAACCTGATATATCTTTATCACTTATATCAGATATCATTTCTGAAAAATCACAACCTTCATTCCCACTTTCATCACCCAAATGATCAGCAGAACAGGAGGTAATTTCAACAGAATTTTCTTCAACTAATTCTACCTCTTGGAAAGGCTTTTCAAATTAAACACTTATTTCAACAAAATTTAGTTTGGTTATGATATTAAGAATCCTAAATTCCTTCTCTATATCCAATGAACAAACATTCAATACCTTGAGGTTCCAAATATTTCCTCTTGTCATGGGGAATTCGGGCCCATGCAATGGACCCTGAAATTTGACACATAAGGATTGTGTCCAAAATGGGATTCGAAAGGAGTCTTTCCTTTCAAAAAAGAATGAGGTACTCATTTCTTAATGTATGCATAAAAATTCATGGCCTCATCCCATAAATTTGCATCCAAACTCTTGTCTTCTAGCATGCAAGTGGTCATCCCCTTGAGGGCCCGATTCTTTCTCTTCGCTACACCATTCTGCTGGGGAGTGTAGGGAATGGAGTGTTGGATATTGAACTCATTTTCTGAAAATATTTGTAGAAATTCAGAATTGATATATTCCCCTCCATTATCAGGTCTCGGATATTTAATCTTTCTCCTAGAGGCATTCTCAGCAAGTGCTTTCAACTTAATGAATTTTTCCAAAACTTGAGATTTTTTCTTGATGAAGAAAACCCAAGTGTATCTAGAAAAATAATCTATGAAGGTGAGTACATACTAATATCCATTCATATATGTTGTGGGCATAGGTCTGTTGATATTAGAATGTATCATCACCAAGATACCTGATGCGCGGCTTGCCTTTCCCCGATTAAACTTGTGCTCAGGGTGCTTTCCCACAATACAACCTTTGCAAATTCCTTTAGAAGTTTTGATGGCTAGGAGGCCTTCAAACGTGGAATTTTTCTGAAGTTGCTGCAAGTACTTGAAGTTTAAATTACCAAATCTTTCATGCCATAGTCGACTGAACTCATTTCCATGAGTTAGAAGAGCGGTGGGATTTGAATCTTCCACAAAATGGGGAAAATCATAGGCCTTAGCATGATGGTTTGCTAATCCTGTTGCAACAAGTTTCTCGAATACAATGTTAGTGATTTCTACATCATTGGGGATGAAATTTACTCACTTGGGCACTCTAGTATGAGTCATTTGATATACACTCAAGAGGTTGGAGGCCAAGGAGGGTACTTACAGAACATCGAAAAAATTGCCATGTTCAAGATTGACAATACCTTTTCCTTTTGAAAATATGGTAGAGTCATCTCCCATGTAGATGGGAATGCTTTTGTAGGTGTCTAGGGATGAGAAGGAATATCTTCTTTCCATCATATGATTCGAAGTTCCAGAGTATATGAGGAGAGCATTGGGATTCTAGGTACTTTCCATGAGAGCTTGTCCTCTATCGTACTGGGTATCTCGATCTTGATTATCTCTCTTCTGAACACTCTCTGAAAGATTGATATTGTTTCTCTCGAGGAGAGAAGCAATCTCATCAATATTCTTCTTCATGCAGGAATGTTCGGGGTGGAATCCCTTCCTACAATAGGAACACTTGAATTCCTCTTTTCCTTAGTTTCCTTTGTTCTTGTGCTTCTTTGAGCTGGTAGACTCTTCTTGCTGCTAGTTCTTTTCTTTAGGCTTTGGCACATCAAATTTATCCTTTGGATTCTTATTCTTTCCTTTACCCTTTGAATATCTTGGCCTTGAATAAAACAATGCTTGATCTTTTGAGGATATGAAGATCCCCATATGTACAATCTTGTCATGCTCTTTTGTAAGGATCTTGATGAAGGCATCCAGTGAAGGAATTTTTCAATTTGGGGCTGTTAGCTTCATTGTATGGAAGTTGAAATAAATACTGAATATCCTGGACCAAGTTTTGAGAGGATATCTAGGATGATTTGATCATCATCCTTCTCACTCTTGCACTGCTTTAACTGGACCACGAAATGCTTGAATTTTGTGAAAAAAACATTCATAGTTTCAAAGCTTCTTGGATTCAGGGAAATCAACTCATTCTCAAGATAATAGATCTGTAGATCATCTTGTCTATCAAACAAGGAAGCAAGATGATCCCAAATCTCCTTCGGAGTCTTCAATCTCAAGATGTGGAAAAGAATAACTTTGGAGATAGACAAGCATAAGAAAACATAAGCCTCATCTAGCTTATTCCAGTATTTTATATTCTGTGCAGTAGAATTAGGCTCTATATTTGTGTTCATTGTGACCTGGTAGAGTCCTTTTGAATGGAGCTGAATCTCCATATCCTCCTTCCATTGGTGGTAATTGAAAGAGGTAAGAGGATCCAGAGTAGAAGCCATGGATCTGTTGTAGCAAAGGCATATGAGTTTTCCCATTTTATGGTGGAAGCAAATCCGACTGCTCTTTTGACTCGTGGAAATGAGGTCAGTATACTATGGAATGAGAGATTTGGTCATTTAAACTTCAAGTACTTGTCGAAACTTCAGGAAAATTCCATGGTTGAAGGCCTCCCAGCCATCAAAACTTCCAAATGAATTTGCAAAGGTTGTATTGTGGGAAAGCACCATGAGCACAAGTTTGATCGAGGAAAGGCAAGCCATGCATCAAGTATCTTGGGGCTGATTCATTCTAATATCAGTGGACCTATGCCCATCACATCCATGAATGGATCTCGGTATGTAATCACCTTCATATATGATTTTTGTAGACACACTTGGGTTTTCTTCATCAAGAAAAAATCTGAAGTTTTGGAAAAAATCATCGAGTTTAAAGCACTGGTTGAGAATGCCTCTAGGAGAAAGATTAAATATCTGAGATCTGATAATGAAGGGGAATATATCAGTTCTGAATTACTGAAAATTCTTTCATAAAGTGGGGTCAATATCTGACATTCCATTCCATACACTCTCCAGCAGAACCCTGTAGTGGAGAGAAAGAATCGGGCTCTCAAGGAGATGACCACCTGCATGCTGGAAGCCAAGAGTTTGGATGCAAATTTATGGGATGAGACCATGAAACTTTTTTCATACATTTAGAATAGAGTACCTCACTCTTATTTGAAGGGAAATACTCATTTCAATGCCTATTTTGGACACAAGCCGTATGTGTCAAATTTCAGGGTGCTTGGGTCCACTGCATAGGCCTTAATTCCACATGATAAGAGGAAAGCTTTGCAACCGCAAATTATTGAATATTTGTTCATTGGATATCCAAAATAATATAATTGATTCAATATTTTGAATATCAGAACCAAAAAAATATTCATTGAAATAAGTGTCTGATTTGAAGAGCCTCTCCAAGAGGTAGAACTAGTTGAAGAAAATTATGCAGAATTTCCCTCATCTTTTGTTGATAGTTTGGGTAGTGAAAGTGGGAGTGAAGGCTCCGATTTTGAAGATATGATATCTGATATTAGTGAGAAATATATATCAGGTTCAGAATCATATTCTGAAGTGAAAACAAATCTCCCAACTTGGTCCAAAATGACACTCTCTTCCGCCGGGGAAAACATTGGAAATCCTGCTGATCCAAGAAGAACTCGATCTGATTTTCAAAGAGAAGGTATTGATCTCTCTTGTTATGATTCATTTCTGTTAAAGAAATTTTATTTAATGATTGGGTTAGATCCTAAATCCTACTACCATCCTCAGAAATATTCGAGATGGCAAGCTGCTATGGATGAAGAGTTTAATTTTCTTTGAAAAAATGCTACTTGGGAGCTAGTTTCCCTTCCACCTGGGAGGAAATTAGTTCAATGCAAGTGGGTTTTTCAGACAAAGTTTTCTGCTGATAACACAAACTATAAATATAAGGCATGGTTTTTTTTCAAAATACTTATCCCAGGTCCAAGGAGTGGACTATCATGAGACCTTTGCATCGGTGGCAAAGATGGACTCCATCCGCCTAGTTTTGGCCATTGCAACATCCAAGCACTGGGAGGTGCATCATATGGATGCCAATAGTGTCTTTATACATGGATAAATTCATGAGGATATATACATGAAGCATCTTGAGGGATATATTTCAGATCCTTCTTTGGTTTTCAAATTGCAGAAGTCATTACATCGGTTGAAATAGGTCCCAAGATCATGGTATGCCAAGATGGATGCCTTTCTGCTTTCAGAAAACATCCAAAGATGAAAATATGATTAGAATGTGTAATTTCAGAATTATGATGGTAATTTACTTATAATTTTTTTATATTTTGATGATATTTTGATTGCATGAAGCTCACTTGGTTCCATTTCATTCATAAAAAGTGCCCTTCATGATGCATTTGAGATGAGCGATTTGGGGCTCCTAAAGTAATATCTAGGGCTTGAAATATCCCAAGGCTTTGATGGGATAATGGTAAATTAGTATAAATTTGTTTCTAACCTGTTAATTAAGTTTAATATGGATGACTGCAAGGCTTCCCCATTTCCTTTCCTCTCAGGGATCAGCCTTGAAGAGGGAAAATCCACTCCACCCATGGATTGCACTATCTACCGCCAGCTGATTGGTAGCTTAATTTACTTGAAAAATTTACGACATGATATTTGTTATGACATGAATGTTGTATCAAGATACATGCAGTAGCCTCATGACCTCCATTGGAAGGAATCCAAGAGGATCCTTCAGTACATTCAGGGCATAAGATCCTATGACATTCACTATGTTGTAGATTCTGAGCTAGAGTTGGTTGGTTATATAGATTCAATTTGGGTAGGGGATTCCATAGATAGGAATTCCACTTCTGGGTATGTATTTATGTTTGTTGGTGGCCCCATTTTTTGGTATATCAAAAATTAGGATGCCATTGCATTGTCTTCAGCACAGGCCAAGTACAGGGGAGCAGTGAATGCTTGCATCCATGCTGTTTGGTTGCAAGGAATTATTTTAGAGTTTGAGATTGGTAGTGCTTTGTCCATAGTAATATTTTGTGACAACCAAAGTGCCATCAAAATATCCATAGATCTAGTTACCAGGAAGAGGATCAACATGTTGAGATACACATGCACTACATCAGGGAGTTGGTGCATGACAGGACCATTGTTTTGCAATACTGCCCTACAGATTAGTAGATAGAAGATATATTCACCAAGAGATTTACAGAGAAAAACTTCACTTACCTCCATTCACTGTTAGGGGTGAGTTCATCATGGTGATCAGTTACTTCTTTAGTGTTCAACTTGAGGGGTGGTTTTGTTTGCACTGGGTTTTCCCTCTTTCCTCACTTAGCTTTTTATTTTTAGCATTGTTAGATTTATTTTTTGTACAGGGTGACCTATGTCCTTTGTTTCTAGGGCCCTATAATTTCATTCATTATATTTTTACTCCTCTTGAGTATAGCTTAAGGGGGGGTGTTGGAATCATTTACCCAACATACACACTTATTTGTCCAATTTTGGCTTAATTACCCGCTATCCTAAGTTAATTGACTTGAATTGGAATCAAACACTAGTGTAAAATGAGAGATTAGTGACCAAAAAAATGACCAAAATCCACATATCAATGACCACTTTTGGTTTGGCGATCGCTGGTGGCTAATTTGCGGTCTTTTATTACATGACCAAAATTGGTCATTTTTATTTTGATCATTTATAGCTTGTCGGTTGGTCATTAATTTGGTCATATATTTGGTCATATATTTGAATCAATGACCAAATATATGACCACATTTGTGACCAAATTAATGACCACATGACAAGCTAGAATATGACCAAATTTGGTCACGTAATAAAAGACCATAAATTAGCCACCAAAACTGATTTTTGGTCATTGATATGTGAATTTTGGTCATTTTTCTGGTCATTTATATCTCATTGTTTGGCCGCATATCTCTCAATTATTGGTCATTTTATTTGCGAATTTTGGTCATTAATCTCATTTACTGGTCACTAATTTAGTCATTTTTAGTCGCTTTATGTATGGTCATTATATTTTAGTAGTTTTAATGGTGTCCATTATTAATCAATATAAATTTTTAATATGATATTACATTTAAATTAAAAAAAGAATCATACATTTATTCTCATCTAATACACATGTGAATTATGCAATGTCACATTATAATTAATTACAACACTTGTAAATAATATCTAATTAATTACCCTGAATCATCATTGCTTAGCATGGAGTTAGATGGATCTATGATTTATTTTGAAACATAATTTTCTTATAATTTGATTTTTTTCAATTTAACTTTTAATGTTAAATAAGCTACATACCACCTTTAGCTCATGTTCCCTTACTATAGGAGAAGGGTGTCGGCCAAACTATAAGGAATGAGTCAATATTACTGAAAAAAAATTAAATTACCTTTTCCTTTGTAATTAATTAATTTATATCAATTAATGACTGCAAGGTTTATCACATTTACTTGTTTACTTAAAATACCAAGAAAATTAATTTTGTTCTAACATGAATCGATTAACAAATAGAATCCTGAATTGGGTTAATTCTTGACTACATCTTTGTTAGATATGAAATGAAAGAAGCACTATACCCTGTGTTGCACAGGTTGGGTGTTGGTGCATGTATAACTGCATCAAGGGTTAAAGCTTTTAAACTATGAACAAAGTAGTGCAACACTGAGTATAATTAGAGTCTGGATAGAATCTGTGAAACTATCACTAGACACAAAACCTAGCGCTAATAGAAAATTAGTTTTCTTTTAGCAACTTGTCTAAACCATCTATAGCATGATCAATACAATAGTAAATGAGTTGACATGTCAGACAAATAATAAAACTTCAAGGCAATCTTGGGCTCTCCTCTGAAGTTAGGACCTTTCTTACCAAATGAATAAAATAAAGAACACACCCATAAAACTAAAAACAACTGACCACAAAACAGGAAAATGAACAATGAAACGAGGATAATACAATACAATATGATTTGTCGACAAGATTTGCAAACTTAACTATTCATTGAAAAAACAGAGTACCTGTGACTTTGCAACATCAACAGCTTTAGCACGTCCCTTAAGTTCTTCCATTTCCCTACAATCCTCTTTATCTTTTTTAATATGATTTAAAGCTGCAAACAAAATATGTCCCACAAGAAGGACAATTACAAATATGCTGAGAGATGTTTCGATGGCTGAAAATGGTAGCTTTGGGTTATCAGAGAATCTGTAATAGCCGCAAATAATAGGTCTTGAGAAAATCTTAAGACTTAGAAATTCTACCTTATCAAAAGCAACAAGGACTTCGTATTTTTCCTTGTCAAAAGGAAACAACTGATAGTACATTGAAATTAAACCAAGTAGATACCTTGTGCCAAATTCAATATTCAAAGAAGGATTCAAAATCCAACCCCATAAACATGATTTGAAGGAACTCAAGTTCAGGGACAATCTGACTTCCTCACAAACATATCATGCAAACATTCACAAGAAATGCCATCTGATAAAACTCCTTACAAACCATTGACTGTTAAAAATTCCTCCTAAACCCTAAACCAGCCTCAAGGTCCTCCTTCAAGGCCACTTTTTTTTGGTCATGATCCTATCTCAAACGTGCAGCCTTGAAGGAGGACCTTGACCAAATAAAAGACGTTTGAGATAGGATCATGATGGCAAACGCCTTGAAGGGTTTGCAGATTTTTGGTCATTTTTTTGCATGTTTGAGATAGAGACAAGCAGGATCATTTTATTGACTGAGCTAAGACAAAAGGAGGTAACTATTCCTATGCTAGAATGTGTGTGGAAATAGATCTAGAGAAGGGCCTTCTAAAATAGTGAAAAAACCTATGAGGAACCAGAGAAATCAGAGGAATCAGAAGAATGTTAGAAATGCAACAGAAAACTCTAAAAGAACAAGAGTTTGCACCTGTTCTAAAAAATGAGATATTAAGACTCAAGAGTGAATCTTTAGAAATAGTGATAATGTAGAAAAAATCCTACCATTATCTGAAATTTGAAAGCAGACTCATAGCTTGCATGTGTGGTTAATTGCATCTTGGAGAGTATAGGAAACACAATTAACTCAATTTTAGCATGACATTCTGGTGTTTCAAACTTAAGTAGGACACTTGAAATTGACATATAAATTTAATCAATCAAAGAAAGAGTTTGTAATATAAGTAAATCAAACTATCCTAGGAGAGAATACGATTGGGCCGGACAGGACATTACTAAATGGCATCTATTTGCATTTCAGGTATTTTTATTTCAGAAAGCTGTTGTTTACAAGTGTAACATGGCTGGAAAGCCTTCTATTATCACTCGTGTGGTAGACAGTATGACTGATAATCTAAGGCCAACTCGTGCTGAAGCAATTGATGTGGAAAATGTTGTTCTTGATGGTAAGTATGATTAAATGCAAGTGTTTGCAGGAATTTTCTACGTATAGAATACCATTCTTATAAAATTTTGAGATTGTCCTTACTTGCAGGTACTTGCAGCAATCAAAGTGAAGGCTTCTGTTATAGTTGTTTTCACATATTCTAGACGTGCTGCAAGGTACACAAAATATTACATGATCTAGTTTATAACAATGGAGCTTTGATGCAAGTTGGCTGTATTCCAGCATTGTAATCCTTACTTTGTGTGTTGAAAGAAATCTTGAATTCATAATTTCTTGTTTTTTGTTTATTTCAGGTTGACAGCAAAATATAGACCAACTATGCCAATTTTAGTTGTTGTCATTCCACGGTTGACAACTAACTGGTTAAAATGGAGTTTTGTTGGTGCATTTCAGGTATAGTTGAATAAGTTCCATTAAAACCTGGGTTGTAATTATAGTTTCTTTTTTCCTAGGCCGATGTGCTCTTTTCCTACAGGGAAATCAACTCGAGGTTTTAAGCAAATTATTCCTCTTGATAGTGGTTTGATGCTATGTTATTTAATAATAAATATATTCCCTTAGGTACAATGTGATTCATATGATTTATATACAATAGCACTTCTACAAGTCAAACAAGTATGTATTGTTTGTCCTCTGTATGTTGGTCATTTTATTTAGTTCTTAACTTCTTTGCAATTTTAGTAATAATTATGTTTTTTATTCTTAACAGGGAAGGAATGTTTCACTTAAATCTTAAGTGATGAATCAGGATTCTGCATCTAATATGTAACTTCAACTATAAGAAGTGTTGCTTTAATTAAAATGGGTGTTATTTTCCCCAATATTGGTAGAGTTGAGTTTTTCCATATGGGGTAGTTCTGGGTACTTCTAGAAATGATAATGCTGACACTAATATTTCATCAATAGTAGCCTACAAACTGTTGATGTTTGTAGCTATGTGAGACATCCTCACTAGCTAAGTCAGCCCAAAAGATAATAAGAATAAGATATATTTTAATATTCCAAAAAAAGAGAAGCTCGCCCCAGTGAAAAAGGTCATCCAAAATAAAGTAAAAATAAAGGGTGATGTCTCATTCATTCACTCCACTCAAGAAAGGAAGAAGTTCGCTTAAGGGTTGTAGAAGACTGTTTTCTGGGTTTTTCTTTTGATATCATCTTTCTATGTGATCTCCCTTGTCATGGACCACTTTTATTTGATTTACTTGTACTTTGTAATAAATCTCTTATTTTAGTAAAAACCATGTAATAACGGGTGTATTCCATAATGTGGACCGTCATTTTTTTTCATAGGAAAAAAATAAACCAGAGAAACCTTGTATTTAAAGTTTATTAAAAAGAATGGAATTTACTAAACTGTGAATGGGATTTCGACTACAAATTCAACTCCAATGCTCCATAATTCTATGCATGCCTCTTAGACATGATTCATCCTCTCACATCCAATGAACCACTTGCTCCTACCAAAGGGAAATATTTGGGACTAAATATCGATTTTCCGGGGTGCTTGAACTGGTGCAGGGCTGCAAAATATGCCCATAGTTAATCATTGGCTCTACCTAGCTAGTTCAACGTGTGGAAATTCCATTGTTATTAATCACTTTCCCATTCGGAGGTCGAATAATTAATCGGCATGGTTATTACATAATGTAGGAGTATTTAGTACCAAATTTGTTTGATATTGTCGATGGAGTTAGTTACAGTATTATGTGTAGATGTATAATATAGTTTTTTTACAATATATATTTCTGGCCTTAGCAAGTTTGCATGTCTCTGAGCCTAAACATTGGCATCAATAAAAAATTAGTAGAATTAAACTTCAAGAGAAGTTGCACTGGTTTGAAAAACCAGTAGATATTTCACAAGTGAAAAGCCATACCATACAGACCTGGCCTTTA
Source organism: Pseudotsuga menziesii (assembly GCA_001517045.1). Taxonomy (NCBI): domain Eukaryota; kingdom Viridiplantae; phylum Streptophyta; class Pinopsida; order Pinales; family Pinaceae; genus Pseudotsuga; species Pseudotsuga menziesii. Next base: position 75,226 of record LPNX010886741.1, read on the forward strand.
GCTACTGTGGCCAAGTGGTGCCCAAGACTTGATGACTCCCCACATCCAAAGGAATGGACATCCCCATTTTCAACCACAACGAATGTGGTATAATCACCTATAGTCACATGAACTACCTTTATCCCTAGAAGTGATTCCACAACCTTGGGAACAGTTTCACATTCTTCATTTCCATGACCCAGGAAACCATATCGACCCCATCCCCATGCACATACTCGTCCATCTTTTCCCACAACAGCAGCATGCCATGCACCAGCTACTATCACAATTGTCTGTAGCTTCAAATGTTTAAATTGTTCAATCATCTGAGGGTACTTTTCATGTGTTCGAGAACCATGTCCAAGCTTGCCACCTAAGACATAGCCAACATAATATACTAACCTGCAGATACCCACATATATGCATGTAATGTTATTTTCAAATTCAAAGAGGGTTCTGCAACACATGCATCAAGTAGTTTCATAAATTCAATGGGAACATAAAATATGTTTAAGTTACAAAATTTACATTCCACTCGGCTGACAGCTGAGAGCTAACAAATAACAATAGCCTGTTTCAATTTGTACCACGGGAACATTCTCCAGATCACCTTTCAGTAAATGTGGTTCCTGATCATGGAGATCAGTTTGATGACCAAGAATTGCATCTGAACCCCAAGAGAATATGTAAACTCTACCCTCTTGTGAAAGAACAACAGTGAAGAAATTACCAATGACTGCTTGCACTGCAAAAATTCCTTTCAAAGACTCCACCAGCTATGGAGTAGTGGTTGTCCTAGAGCCTTCAATCCCATACTCTGAGTCACCAAAAGAGTCTTTCCCTAATGCATAAACTTGTCCTATATCACTGATAAGCATCGTACGCCCTGCTCTTGCAGTTGCCTGGATAATACGAATCCCCTGAAGAGACCTGCATATGAATGATGTAACCTCCCAATTCTCAACCCATGTCGATTTAAAAGGATATTCAACACTGCAAAAGCATAGTACACCTTGGGAAAAATACCAGACGAAAGAACACACAGGCATTTATTGCACACCTAATCAGTCTTGGGTGCCATTCTTCATCTGTTGTCCCATGGCCAAGCTATCCAGAACTGTTAGAACCAAATGTATAAATTGCACCAGACTTCATTAATACGACACTATGACCAGGACCAGGTATGGCTTGAGACTTTTCACGCCTGCAGCATGTTTCCCCAGCTACCAAGAACCACAATACCAACTTCCAAGAACCTCTGCATCTTTCTTACAGATTTTCTCTCTCTGATTGTGTCCTGGGCTTGAATACAGCTCTGCTTTGACACATGTCCAATGCTGCAAGTTCAGATATAGATAGATTAAAGTCAAGGGAAAATTTTGCCGGTTGTCTAAAGAACCGTGATGAAGCCTACAAAATGACGAAACAATTCAATCAGGTAAACATTACAATAATTAAAATATATTGCAAAAATGAAGCTAAACAAGCTTGACAGCTAGCAATCCATTCTACCATTCTGAAACCATAAACAAAAAAACTTGCCTCTAGTCTGGCAAGATCTTGAGGAACCAGATTACATTCCGTAAGCACATGTAGAATAATGGAGGGATTGGATTCTAGTGGAAATTCGCCCTAACTTGTACTTCCACAGCAATGTCATTGTTGTTGGTGAATAATTTGCAAATGAGGTTCACTTGAAAGAGGACATTCAATGACTGCGTAATATTGTATTGATGTAGACGACCATAGGCCACTACTTGTTGTGGTGTCCATGCCAACTGCAAGTGGCAATACCAGAAGCCTAGTAGGTGATATATGAACTGCTGCAATAACAAGACATTAACAAGACAACAATGTGATGAGTATCCAATAATATGCATCAGCCAAATTCCATCCATTCGTTGTCAAAACTGTGAAAATACCAAGCAGTATTGTTGAGTGATTTTGAATCCCAATTTTGGAAAGTGGCATCTAGCTTCCAAACAGAAGGTAACTTCATTTTTGCATTGCATTGAGAGATACAAAATCTTTTAAGTTGAGGTCACACCTTACATAATATGAAACAAAGGCGGTTTGAACGCCATTAATCTATAATGTAATCGTTGTTACAAAATTTACATACCACTAGTCTAGTGGTCGTAACAAAATTTACATGTTAGGGGAGCTTAACTAATCATTGTTTGCTTCAAGGATAGGGTTTTCAGTCACTCAAATTGCATGTGAAATGCAACCCGATATACCAAACCAGAAAATTGTCCTAGACAAAAAAATTCCATGAAAGATAAAAAAATCTATGAAAGTACCAGCCTCTGGCAATTGCATGAGATTCACAAAGTACATAAGCTAAGCAAATGGAAACATTTGAAAAAGGAAGAGCACAAGAATCACGGCTGCACATAAAATGAGGATGAAATATTTCTTGAAATGAATCCAAACTATGCAGATTTCAAGATATCATAATAATTGGGTGAACGGGAACTTCGACTCCCAAAAGAGTTTGCAACTTTGCACAGGGTAACTCTCTTCAACGCACACAAAGGCAAAGGCATCCTAATGGGTTTTGACTGTTTTGCCCCCACCCTCTTCAAGCAGCATTGTTGAATCCTTATAGGAGGGGTGATTTGAGAAGAGCCTCATGTGATTAGGACCACCATGAAATCGTGAAGGATGAGCATAGATTATCGAAAAACTGTAACAGCTCAATGCAGACCTACAAATCCATAGTATGGAACAGGGGTGCCTAATATACATAGAGCTACATTGAATCCGGAGCTGAGCCAGATCAAAATCAAAATAAATAAATCTGCCACTCTTCTAAATTGGAGTGTGTCTAATTGCAAATTTAGACAGAAACATTCCTCCAATTAGATTATATCGAGGATGTATCACATCAAATATAGATTGCAGAGATCATCAAGTTAAAATAAGCTATTGAACTTGATTCTATAACCCTGGCCTGATAGACCAAATCAGTTCAAGGGGGCATTAATGCTTTCGTTCATAGATTATCCGGCATATTATCAGTCAAATTTAGCCAATCAAAACAATACATTAACTCATACCCAAATAGCTATTTCTAATTCCCGACATATTCGTATGGCCAAAGATCCTTTAGCTTATCACTATCAGGATCCTTTGCTCAAATACATTAGAAACAAGCAGGATCATTTTATTGATTGAGCTAAGACAAAAGGAGGTAACTATTTCTATGCTAGAATGTGTGTGGAAATAGATCTAGAGAAGGGCCTTCTAAAACAGTGAAAAAACCTATGAGGAACCAGAGAAACCATGTAATAATGGGTGTACTCCATAATGTGGACCATCATTTTTTTTTCATAGGAAAAAAATAAACCAGAGAAACCTTGTATTTAAACTTTATTAAAAGGAATGGAATTTACTAACCTGTGAATGGGATTTCGACTGCAAATTCAACTCCAATGCTCCAGAATTCTATGCATGCCTCTTCAAATCCTCCAAGTTTTATCCAATACCCTTCTATCCATGGCATCAATTGAAAATATATAGCCAATTTTTCAAACCCCTCAACCGGTGTCTCAATTTCAATCTACATGGCCTAATAGATGCCCAAAGATGCCTCTTAGACCTGATTCATCCTCTCACAACCAACGAACCACTTGCTCCTACCAAAGGGAAATATTTGGGACTGAATATCGATTTGCTAGGGTGCTTGAACTGGTGCAGGGTTGCAAAATATGCCCATCATTAATCATTGGTGCTACCTGGCTAGTTCAGCGTGTGCAAGGTCCATTGTTATTAATCACTTTCCCATTTGGAGGTCAAAGAATTAATCGGCATGGTTATTCCATAATGTAGGAGTATTTAGTACCAAATTTGTTCGATATTGTCGATGGAGTTAGTTACAGTATTATGTTTAGATGTATAATATAGTTTTTTTACAATATATAGTTTTGGCCTTAGAAAGTTTGCATGTCTCTGAGCCTGAACATTGGCATCAATAAAACATTAGTAGAATTAAACTTCAAGAGAAGTTGCACTGGTTTGGAAAACCAGTAGATATTTTACAAGGGAAAATCCATACCATACAGACCTGTCCTTCAGCTGCTATGGCCAAGTGGTGCCCAAGACTTGATGACTCCCCACATCCAAAGGAATAGACATCCCCATTTTCAGCCACAACGAATGTGGTATAATCACCTGTAGTCACATGAACGGACTTCAGCCCTAGAAGTGATTCCACAACCTTGGGAACAGTTTCACATTCTTCATTTCCGTGACCCAGGAAACCATATCGACCCCATCCCCATGCACATACTCATCCATATTTGCCCACAACAGTAGCATGCCATGCACTAGCCGCTATCACAATTGGCTCTAGCTTCAAATGTTTAAATTGTTCAATCATCCGGGGGTACTTTTCATCTGTTCGAGAACCATGTTTGAGCTTACCACCTAAGCCACAACCAACAAAATATACTGACCTGCAGATACCCACATATATGCATGTAATGTTATTTTCAAATTCAAAGAGGGTTCTGCAACACAGGCATCAAGTAGTTTCATAAAGTCAATGGGAACATAAAATATGTTTAAGTTACAAAATTTACATTCCACTCGGCTGACAGCTGAGAGCTAACAAATAACAATAGCCTACTGCAATTTGTACCACAGGAACATTCTCTAGATCACCTTTCAGTAAATGTGGTTCCTGATCATGGAGATCAGTTTGATGACCAAGAATTGCATCTGAACCCCAAGAGAATGTGTAAACTCTACCCTCTCGTGAAAGAACAGCAGTGAAGAAATTACCAATGACTGCTTGCACTGCAAAAATTCCTTTCAAAGACTCCATGAGCTGTGGAGTAGTGGCAGTCCTAGAGCCTCCAATCCCATACTCTGAGTCACCAAAAGAGTCTTTCCCAAATGCATAAACTTGTCCTATATCACTGATAAGCATCGTACGCCTTGCTCCTGCAGTTGCCTGGATAATACGAATCCCCTGAAGAGACCTGCATATGAATGATGTAACCTCCCAATTCTCAACCCATGTCAATTTAAAAGGAGATTCAACACCGCAAAAGCACTGTACACCTTGGAAAAAATACCAGACAAAAGAACACACAGGAATTTATTGCACACCTGATCAGTCTTGGGCGCCATTCTTCATCTATTGTCCCATGGCCAAGCTGTCAAGAATTGTTAGAACCAAATGTATAAACTGCACCAGAATTTGATACTACGACACTATGACGAGGACCATCTATGGCTTGAGACTTTTCATGCCTGCAGCATGTTTCCCCAGCTACCAAGAACCTCAATACCAACTTCCAAGAACCTCCGCATCTTTCTTTCAGAGTTTCTCTCTCTGATTGTGTCATGGGCTTGAATACAGCTCTGCTTTGACACATGTCCAATGCTACAAGTTCAGATATAGATAGATTAAAGTCAGGGGAAAAGTTTGCCGGTTGTCTAAAGAACCGTGATGAAGCCTGCAAAATGACGAAACAATTCAACCAGGTAAACATTACAATCATTAAAATATATTGCAAAAATGAAGCTAAACAAGCTTGACAGTTTGCAATCCATTTTTCCATTCTGAAACCATAAACACAAAAACTTGCCTCTAGTCTGGCAAGATCTTGAGGATCCAAATTACATTCTGTAAGCACATGTAGAACAATGGAGGGATTGGTTTCTAGTGGAAATTCTCCCTGACTTGTACTTCCACAACAATGTCGTTGTTGTTGGTGAATAATTTGCAAATGAGGTTCACTTGAAAGAGGTCTTTCATTGACTGCATAATATTGTATTGATGTAGACGGCCATAGGCCACTGCTTGTTGTGGTGTCCATGCCAACTGCAAGCAGCAATACCAGAAGCCTAGTAGCTGATATATGAACTACTACAATAACAAGACATTAACAAGACAACAATGTGATGAGTATCCAATAATATGCATCAGCCAAATTCCATCCATTTGCTGTTAAAACTGTGAAAATACCAAGCAGCATTGTTGAGTGATTTTGAATCCCAATTTTGGAAAGTGGCATCTAGCTTCCAAACAGAAGGTAACTTCATTTTTGCATTGCATTGAGAGATACAAAATATTTTTAGTTTAGGTCACACCTTACATAATATGAAACAAAGGGGGTTTGGATGCCATTAATCTATAATGTAATCGTTGTTACAAAATTTACATACCACTAGTCTAGTGGTCGTAACAAAATTTACATGTTAGGGGAGCTTAACTAATCATTGTTTTCTTCAAGGATAGGGTTTTCATTCACTCAAATTGCATGTGAAATGCAACCCGGTCTACCAAACCAGAAAATTGTCCTAGACAACAAAATTCCACGAAAGATAACAAAATCTATGAAAGTACCAGCCTTCGGCAATTGCATCATATTCACAAAGTACATAAGCTAAGCAAATGGAAACATTTGAAAAAATAAGATCACAAGAATCATGGCTGCACATAAAATGAGGATGAAATATTTCTTGAAATGAATCCAAACTATATAGATTTCAAGATATCATAATAATTGGGTGAACGGGAACTTCGACTCCCAAAAGAGCTTGCAACTTTGCATAGGGTAACTCTCTTCAATGCACACAAAGGAAAAGGCATCCTAATGGGTTTTGATTGTTCTGCCCCCACCCTCTTCAAGCAGCATTGTTGAATCCTTATAGGAAGGGTGATTTGAGAAGAGCCTCATGTCATTAGGACCACCATGAAACCGTGAAGGATGAGCATAGATTATCGAAAAACTGTAACTGGTCAGTGCAGACCTGCAAAGCCATAGTATGGAACAGGGGTGCCTAATATACATAGAGCTACATTGAATCCGGAGCTGAGCCAGATCAAAATCAAAATAAATAAATCTGCCACTCTGCTAAATTGGAGTCTGTCTAATTGCAAATTTAGACAGAAGCATTCCTCCAATTAGATTATATCAAGGATGTATCACATCGAATCCAGATTGCAGAGATCATCAAGTTAAAATAAGCTATTGAACTTGATTCTATAACCCTGGCCTGATAGACCAACTCAGTCCAAGGGGGCATTAATGCATTCGTTCATAGATTATCTGGCATATTATCAGTCAAATTTAGTCAATCAAAACAGTACATTGACTCATACCCAAATAGCTATTTCTAATTCCTGACATATTCGTATGGCCAAAGATCCTTTAGCTTATGACTAGATTTGACAAGCACTAAGAGAGAATTTGACCATAAAGTAGTGACCTTTACATCACCAAAAATGACTCACCCTAAGGGCTAATTTGATCAGATACCAACCATTAGACTTACTATGTTTATTTCTGTTTCAAAAACTGATCCAATTATTCATTTTTCAAAGTTTACAGATTAATCGATCTGGAGGGCATAGATTTGAGCCGAGTTTAACAATTCCACAAATTTACTGCAAACTTTACAACCACATTAGGGCTAATTCACTGAACCTACATGCAGAAAACATATAAATAAAGAAATACGCAGACCCCAAAGCTTATCTTAATGTACAAACCCTGAAGCATCTTAAAGCATGCCCAATTCATATAATGCAAAAAATACATTGGTACATTCATATTCAACATATTATAAGCGTTTTATTAAAGTTGGTGGGTTTTTAATCAAACAGAACCTCTAAAGCTCGATAAGTACCAGAAATGTTTTGAAGACTGATCAAACCAATCTCAATGGCTATCAGCGATAGCTGCTTCAAGGGATTCCTTTGGGACCCAAATCATTAGGTCTGATGATCGAAACCCTCTGCGGATTAAATAACCAGGATTTCGTGAAGAAAATTGAGGGTGTCTGGGGTTTCAACGAGTGAAACGACTTGGGAGTATTTAGTGCCAAATTTGTTAGATATTGTCGATGGAGTTAGTTACAGTATTATGTTTAGATGTATAATATAGTTTGTTACAATATATTGTTATTATTATTATATTGGTATAATACTGTTTTGTATTAAATGTATTTTTTATTATATATATATTATAGAAAAAATGTTTTTTATTAATTTATTTTGTTTGTAATATTTATAGGTTTTTAATATAAATTTATGTGTTAGAAAAAATGTTTTGTATTAATTATTTTGTATTTAATATTTATAGGTTTTTAATATAAAAAAATATTATGTTTAGATGTATGATATAGTCTTTTTACAATATTGTATAGTTTGTTACAATATATTGTTATTATTATTATATTGATATAATACTATTTTGTATTAAATGTATTTTTAATTATATATGTATATATGTATATATATATATGTGTGTGTGTGTGTTATAGAAAAAATGTTTTGTATTAATTTATTTTGTATGTAATATTTATAGGTTTTTAATATAAAAATTTTATATTGTAAACTAATTTATATATTAACTTTAATGAGTTTATATACTTATATTATTTTAATAAACAATACATAGATGAATACAAAATGTCTATGGAGTCGATGGTCGACATAACATGGTCAACATGTTTTTGTTATCCACAAATTTATTGTATGTTATATTAATGCTAGGATTGAATTCATTATGTGAATTGAGTCCATTTTGAATACATAATATGATGATGAAAATTTTTATCGCTCCCATATTATATGAGTTGATCTTCTAAGGTCTAGATAATATAATTTTTTCTATAATGACCGTTGGTCCAAATAGCAAAATATCCTTTAACTCACGTGGATTCCACTGATTTAATTAGCCAAGGTACCAAGATCGTGTCCAAATTAGCCTATAAAAACTATAATTATATGTCAAGTTCATGCAAATTAGCCTTATAAATTACATTATATGCCAAGGTTTAGTGGGTTTAAAGGTTTAGTGGGATTTTGTATATGCCAAGGTCATGTCCAAATTAACATATAGTTGGGTTGCATTAATTCAATTTTGTTAATATAAGGACTTGTAAATATATATTATATATATGTTAGAATTTAGTAAAATGTAAAAATTTATTGTCAAATTTGTAATTTTTTTCATTGCCGGAGTGACAACTAAAAATGACCAAATAAGTGACCAATTGTTATGTGGTCATTTTTAGTCTAGATATCCCGTGACCAAATTTGGTCATTTATCTTGGTCGTTTTAAGTTGGTTTTTATCTCGTGACCAAAAGTGGTCATTTATCTTGGTCTTTTTTAGTTAGCTCACTTAAATTTATCAATTTTGGTCATTTATCCCTTGAAAAAAACTGTGGTGACCAAAAATTGTGGTCTCCTGGTCACTAATCTCTCATTTTCCATTAGTGAAATGAGCACAACCACTCCTTCCTTCAATCAAGGAGGCCAAATGAACCTTCTCCTTCTATCTGGAAGGCTAATTAGGCTTCCTCCTTCAATCAATGAGCAATTCTGGGGTGATCTGAGTGTCATAAGTGCACCAAATATCTAACTGATTGTTGTTTCACCTAACAATTAGTTAAGTTGAGTTGTAAAAGTGCCTCCATCATGTCATTATCTATTTGGGGCTGATTGGGATGATCTGGAGTGACTTAATGCGCCTCCAACCACTTTTGATGACCAGTATCACTTCATTTAACTTCATCAGAGCTAATTGGAGTTAGTGATGTGCTACCACCTACTGATTGGAATGCATTGACATGTGTCTGAGTTACATTTAGTTAGACTCAATCATCTATTGCACTCTGATTCAGTTAAGACTCAGATAGAGTCAATCATTACTATATTAGTGGTTAACGAAGTGTGTCTAGTGTTGTTGACATTTAGTTAATCTACACTCATCCAATGAATTCAAATGAACTCTAGTGAATTCAAATTGCCTTGGAATTCATGCATTCTGCATGACATTGTATTATTGATTTTCATTCCATTATTGATTATACATAGTTGTAGCCTCTTATTCGAGTATCGTTATGTCATTTCATGCCTAATTTTTCTTGAATCTCTTGTAAGTCTATGCTTTCTCTTAAGATTACTGTGACATAATTAATACATACCATCATGTCCCTAGACCTATCTTGAAGGTCGAGGCATCTCTAGGTCTCCTCGGTAATCGATCCGAGCATAGGGATAGTCATCTATGAGGACTGGAAGTTCTCTCCACGATGCAAAAATATCTCAGGTGAAGAAGCGACCCAAAAATCTACCTCATTGTCTAATCATCATCTCACACCACCTCATCATGCGAGGCACGCAAGGTCCCCTCTCATGCACCTCCAGATATGGTTGTAGTGTAGGAAGTTATGCAAAGAAAAATGAGCATAAGAATGAAGGGAACCAAAAATCCCCTCCCATCAAGCTAGCATGGTTCATGCCACACCGAACCATAGTCAAGTACATTCGGTCCCACCCATAGTAGGTGCCCCTCAGCACATTCTTTGCCATCCAAAGTTAACCACCAAACAATTTGTGCGGTCTAGTCAACCCCAGTATGCACAGCACCATCAGTGCCATTGCTCGAGTTTGTAGACTCTCAATGTTGCACACCAATATGTATGACTTATGCACATACGATAAGGAATAGAAATTCCTCAAGAAAAGGTCATCCATCGACATGCCCCTTAGGATATTTGGCTTTGTGTCATCGATCACACCTAGTAGTGGGATTCCAATATAAAAGTACACATTGCGGAGGGTGATCTCCAAACGCTTTCCCTAGATCATGAAACAATCAGCCTCCTGGTCCCAGTAGCTCACAAGATTTCCTAGCAACAGTTTTGTTGAATGCATCAATGGGATTTGAAAGAAATTTAATAGCCCACATCAAGCGATTGTATCCTGTACTATCAGGTCATCATCCACCTCCAATTGGAGGTCTCCAATTTCTGGCTCTCTCCATGCAAATCGAGGCATCCTACACATACACAGAGTCCCTCTCAAACTCAGTCATACATGAAAACCCTCATCCTCAGCTAGGTCGCACCTGTTTCATATTTTATGCGCCCCAAGTCACTCAAAAAGTTTGAACTGATGTGACTAGGTCACTCTTATCGGCTAAATAGTTGCGACCTAGGTCGCACCTGTTTCCCTGATAGGTACGACCGAGTCACACCTGTCTGCTTGATAAGTGCGACTTGGGTTCCTCCTTTTACCTCAAAAAGTGTGACCCAACCCCAAGAACCCTTCAGGCTCAGACAAGGCCCAAAGAGTGAGGAAAACCAAAATACAAACCACTGAAAAAAGATGGGTTTGATGAGAGCTCTTACCTACAAGTCATAGATTGGAAAACCGTCGATCTAATCAAAAGAAATCAACAGTTTTGTTCCATGGCCCTCCACTCCAACTTAGAACTGCATAGTGAAAATGACAAGTGTCATGTGGTTCCCCCTTGTTTATAGGACTCCATTTGGTCTAGTTTTTCTTTCGTACACCATAGTTTCATCGGACATCCATTTTTTTATGTCGTTTGCACCACCGGGTTCGGTTTTCTACCCTCTATCTTTTGATGAGACCCACGGCTCATGCTCTCCTTATTATTTTTTGGGCTATTTCCCAAAGTCACCTCGATTTGCATGCCACCACGGAAATCAAGCCTTGTACATATTAACATGTTCATGAGCCATCCACTCCATCCATACTGCATAGTTGGACTTATTTTGCTGCCATCCATCATCCCGCAAGGAGGCACCATCAGTGGTCCACTATTATTCCTATCAACCATTTTCACAACATAACCTATTTTCATACATCAAACACTCCCTCCTTGCTTGACTGGCCCTTATGGAGTTTTGGTTAAGCTCTTTTCTTATTCCTAAAAGAATGAAAATATTATCAAGCATGCTTACATCCTTTCACGCTCATTAAAGTATTTGAAAGGGCATCTATTTGGCCCAGTTTATATCCTTTCTCAGAATATTTAGACTATTAAAAGAAAAGGATCACCCTAGCACCTTCAAACTAGGAATGTTTCCCTTTGTATCCTTTTATGCTTTCTCAGACATTGGGACCATAACATATGAAAAAGATCATTCTGGGTTTTCTTTAAGCTCTTTTCGAGCTCTCTCATCAAGAAAATATTGTTGAGAAAACTTGGTCTCATTCATTATCATAAAAGTATTTGAATGACTGTCCATTCGGTATAGGTTTAACCTTTTTTGGCCTAGTTGGACTACCTACGGTAATTAAGTCTCTCTACCCCTTTCAGTTTGGAGAGCTCTCCTTTGTATACTTTTATCATTTTTCAGGATTAGGGGACTATTATAGGAAAAGCAAAACCACTCGAGTCTTCTTCATGTTTTCAGAGCCTCTAAAAATAAAAACACCATCGAGCATTTACTTTCTCGAGCTCGATAAAAATCCACAAGATAGTATCAAATTGAGCATACTTCTATCCCTTCTTCGTGCTCCTTAAACTATGAAGATGGCCACAATGGTGTCTCTAGACACCACCACATATGATCTCACATTTTGACATCTTTCCCCCATTAGGTCTCCTTTGTTCATAGTACTCTACGATGAGTCTCCCTTGGATCCCCTGGATATCACTAAGTCCATTTACCCCCCCCCATTATTTCCCATTGCATTTATCTACCCAATTTCACATCTATGATCACTTTCTCATGAGTCAGTTTCATTTGTTGTCAAGTCATCCCTGCCTTCATACTATGAACAAAGAAATTTTGAGTCCCCTATACTCCCCTGCCCCTATTCCCCATTCAGTGTCTCAGACTCTGAATGTTCCACATCTCTTGTTATCCCCCTCGTGCTTCTAAAAAGAAAACATCATTTCCTTGTTAGTTGTAGGTCTCCCTCTGTCGACGTCAACACATCTATTCCAGAGGATAGACTCATAGTTCCTTGTATCCTTGTTTTCATCGACCTCATTAATGAGTTCCTTGGACCACTTGAAAGGATTCATTAGTTTCTTTCAGGTTGGTTGTGTCTCACGTGCTCAACTTCAGCCACATCATCACACTATTGATATTCGTACAGGGTATTGGTACATTCATTATTTGGTCGAAGACCCTAGTTGTCACCTTACTCTAACACATTGATGATTCTACTATGGGACCCATACAGTTTCATATCCCTTGTGATTTTTGGGTTGCATTGGCGACAATGTTTGGAAGCCCCTAAGTGTCATTCTTCTGTGTATGTCCAATACTTGATGTTGTATATTGTACCGCAAATATTATGACTCTCAGACATTGAGTCCATATAGATGTGTACACTTCCAAATCCAGTAGAGCATTAGTTGTTGTTACGGAGAGAAATTCCTATGGCTTGGGGTACCACAACAGACATCTAGACTCCAGAAATCAATCTTTCCCAATATGCAATAGAAATAAACAATCTAACACTAAAGGATCGAACCTCGTACCTTATTCCGGACGGTTGTAGTAGATCCCCGTTGAGCTTTCCAATCTTCAGCTTGAATTGTTATAGCACGTCCTCAACAACAAGTAAACAATACAAGCATACTATATTTCATGGTGTTAGATCTATTCTAGCATATATAATCAATAATGTAAAAGAATTTGACATATTCCAATGGAAACAATATTCATTCAAATACACATTACTGGACAGGAAAAGATATTTCTATTAATAAGAATCAGAGATTACAAGTGACAACCTTTGACGGCACGTCTGCGAATCGGAGAAACTGAATCCCCCACTTGGGCCTCCACCACCTCAATCCTCCATCACTTCGATAGAAAGCTTACTAACAAAGGGAAAGCTTGGGAAGAACACAACAGTGCTCCAAGGGACAAAGGGATGCAGACTCAAGCATAAAGTTCTGGCAACAATGGACTATAATTTCGATGCTCTCAATGTTCTCCTCTGCTTTCAATGTACCAAGGGGTTCCTTATATAGCTTTTCAAAGGGATATTGAAAGGTCGAATCTGTGTGATCTCAAGGCATATGGAAGGCCAAGAATCATATGAGTCAGATCCAAATCAAGGAAAACTCCAAAATGTTTTGGACTATGCACACATCCCGATATACGCGACTATCGAGGGAATACCCGCGTATGTACGCGGTTATCGGGGAAAAAGTCGTGTATATCAATTATCTAATGTTTTTGGGGATGATCAAGGTAACATCAAAAGATATAAAGTGGTCCAAAGGGGATAATGAGTCTGCAGCGGGACAAGGGAAGGCCATACAATGTGTGATTCACCTAGTGTGGTGAAATCCGCTATAACAGATGCCCCCTAATGTATGAGATCAGAGGGGATATACGATGGCCGAAATACATTATAAGTCCATCCCAGGAAGGAAGTGATGAAGGTACCCAAATGGAAGACCAGCCACCCAATCAGCATAATACCATAATACAACTCTGCATATAATCTGCAAATACATCTAGCAGTCCCGGATACATAAGAGTACAATGGCCATGAATAGGCATGATACATGATAGAACATATGTGGTCATCGCCACGTACAATATACATAGATCAGAATCTCCATGATGAAGATATACAAAGGACCATGATCTCCACAAGGCTGAAGATATACAATAGATCAAGATCTCCATAGTGGCTGGAAATGTCTGACATACACTGGAACACGTCATGAGAGCTGAAATCTCATGAAAACTGGCACGATCAAGGAGGTAGCATATAAGAGATGCCACCAATCTGGAAGGTCTTCTACACAAACCACTACGAGTACATGTCCTACTATGCGAATAGAGGTGTCGAGGTCTAACATAGTAGTCCATCGTCTGATTACCGGTCATTGATGTATACCGTTAACAGACGCGAGATCACCCACCGATAATGAGAATGGGAATCAAGGTACTAGAGTGCAAACTAACAAGTGTGAATAAATGTGTTGAGGTCGAACACTTGAGAGGATCCATCGATCAGGGGACATTGATGTATTCCCAAAACTGTCGATGGTGAGAGAACCTGCCACTGATGACTGCAAGTCTCAAGGCACTCAAAAATGACTCTAGACTCCAATCCCAGAATAAATGATCTGAAGTCGATGGGATGAAATCCGCTGGAAGGAGGGCATTAAGGCATCCCCCATCATCCAACTTGAGGTACTCAGCAAAGCTGTATGATGTGGAAGGAGTCGATCATAAGGTGCATGAACCAGTAACTGTACCGGGAATAGCCGACATGCAAAGTCAAGATAACTGAGGAATGGCCGACTCAGGTTTCAACTTCCTTTGAACAAGAGCATAATGACGTATGGTGACTGAATAAAGGCAGCATAGACTCGATTTAAAAATTGGGACATCTCTATGACGCAGGAGGCATCAATAGAGGCTCCATAGGGACTGGAAGCATAACCAGTCGGTGGAGATAAACTCAGATAAATGAGTACATCTCCTAAAGTCAAACTATAACCCAACCAACGGATGTGATATACAGTGCTCTGTTCGAAGGAGACACGACTCGACAGCTGCCAAAGATAATATCTTTTCCCGTCCGGCTTTTTGGTTTTTTAAATTTTTTGGTCTTTTTTAGTTATTTGAAAAGCTTGAAAAAAGAATAAACTAGCTTTATAGTTACAAACTAGGAGGAGAGGAGTGTCATCAGTGCAAACAAACTAGTTCCAAGCAGTGGAACATACCTATGCTCAATGCAAGGAAACATGTGTAGGATATCGACACTCGGGGGAAGATCCCCTCCCGGTAAAAGGGTAAGTCAAGCTGCAAAGGATATACGAAATGGCTCTGCATGGCTAGACATGAGACAAGCTCGGGCTATAAGGTTGAAACGCAATCTCAGGGGAGCTGGCATAAAGCTCAATAAGACAGGTAAAGCTCATGAAAATGCATCCACAACTTGATACAAGGGGAGCCCGGGGGGAACATGGGCAGCATAAGATCAAGAGGAGTATGATGCTCTTGCTAAATGTCATGGCAATACTATACAACGGACTCCCACACCCTAAAGGGAGAAAACATCGGCATGGGCACCAAATACAAATAAGGTGCTAACTAGGGTGCCCATGTAAGGTGAGGCTCTACCACTCATATCATTCCACTTCTACAGCAGCAAGAAGGTTCCGTGACATAATAGAGTGGGTTCGTACATATGGCGAGAGTGACATGGTCATAAGGTCATGAAAAATGCAAACGGTGGTGAACCTAACCTATATGCCAGTATAGACGTTATACCTGTGAAGGATATGAACGGGTCAATCCAACGGCTCAAACGGCACTGAAAACGGTCATCTACATCACCAATTATGTCAGAAATGGTCCAAAATGGTTAAAAACGGTTAAAACTATATAAAAGGGGGTAAAGAATTTCAAATATTTCAAACATTTTCTATAAATAGTAAGAAATAGAATTCATTTGAAACTTTTACCCATTGGAGCTTTGATATTCAACTGTGAATTCCAGGAGATTCAGCTGGTGGAATTCAGAACCGATTCTTCCAGGTACTTACTCATGTTCCCAGCTTGCATTTCAATATCATTTTTTAAGTTTTTCATGGTTCAATGAGCTCATAAATGTAGTTCTACATGAGCGCTGCGGCCCACGCGGTTATCGAGGCTTTTTCCGCGTATATGGCTGTCTATACACGGAAAAGGGACACGAAGCCGCGTACATACGCGGCTGTTTGCAAAACAGCCGCATATGACGCCGCGCAAGCTATTTAAAGGCAATCTAATGGACAATTGGTTTAATCCTCATGCAGGATGGTGCTTGAATGGCTGGAACGCGAGCATGGTGAGGTAGAAGAGGCTATAAGGGCTGACGTAAGGGCTCAGCAAGTATTACGCACATGCGGACTCTATAAGTTCTGGTGCCTAGGTGTCTTGAGGGCCAAACCAGGGCTGCTACAGATGCTAATAGATTACTGGGATCCAGACTCAGAGTCTTTCCGGATAGACGGCATGACCCTCAACATTGAGGTTGAGGATATCTACTTCATTACAGGTTTATCCAGAAGGGGGGAGGTAGTGAACCTTCGTTCCAGAGGTGGGCCAGGTCATGGGCTCACGATCGATGAGTACGTAGCAGTGTACTGCTATCCAGAGACTGAGAAGGTGGGGAGCCAAGTCCCCATCAATGCTATACAGGTGCTGGGCCTAAAGGCCATTCTACTGACACTGGGCAAGATAGCAGGGCTAGCATCACTCCATCAGGCCTCGCGAGCACAGATGTACTATGCGGTGGAGTGTATGATACCGACCGTGTATGACTGGAGCACTACACTACTGGGCAATATGAAACATCAACTCAGCGAGTGTAAGGCAGGAAGGATCTGGAACTTCGGGTTCAGTAGTATACTGAGCACGTTCTTCTTTGAGCGGGTTCCAGGACTGAGTCCTAGAGTGGATGTTCCTCTCCACGGGGATAGAGATCCGGCCCAACGACGTTGGGCAGACGCGATGCGCAGACTGGGGGGAGGTAGGGTGGCCAACCCCTATCCAGCCGACTTTTTCCCATGGTGGCGACGACAGATCGTCGCTATAGATGACTACCCCTATGGGGGGATAGATTTCCGGGGTGATCCGGACATGCCATTACCACCAAGGTCAGCATACGGAGACATAGGTGACGAATCTCAACCCTCACTCTCTTTTAAAATTTTTTGAATTGTTTAATTTTTTTGTGTTTTCTTGATTATATGAAACCAAAAAGACATGTTTTTGGGTGACAATGCATAGTGACATCTACCTTTCATGTGCAGATGTGGGTCCACGGTGACTAGAGGGCTTCCCACGTCACAGACGGAGGGGAAGAGGAGACAACATCACTGGTGTGGATGCGGAGCGAACGCTCCAGAACATTCATACCAACTTTGTGTGACTGACTCACAGGGTTCCTATGGCGCAAGTCGAAGAATTGCCAGAGGCTATGTAGCGACAGGTGGTGGGTGTGCCACGCGCATGGGTGCGCTTGTTTCGGTGGCTAGCTAGAGCCGTAGTGACATATCTTGATCACAACCCCCCTCCTCCACAGGACTAGACATCTAGGAGCATATCTCTCTAGTACTACCGTGTATATGATAGAAGCTGTGAAAGCTCCGCTTTTGTATTATGACACTATGTATTACCACATTTTGATGTATATATAAAAAGTTTTATTGTGACCGGCTTATTTATTTACATGTGTAAAAGTGTGTTTATGATTAATTTATAATGAATGAGACAAATGCCAATCTAACATGTAGTTAGCATATGAATCAACAATTTGATTATAATTTCTAGGAATGTGTATATATGTGATACTCTCAAATTGTCGTTCTAACAATCTTACTCGCAAGAATCTCCTTAATAACGTAGGATCTCTAACATGGTACAAACCGTTCAACTGTGACACTACTAACTCTGAATCAAGACGTACCTCAAGAGAGCGGACACCATGTGAGATAGCATCCCGCAGAAGCTCAATAAAGGCGCTATATTCAGCAATATTGTTGGAAGATGGCCATAGACATACACCTCCTGAAGACAATTTCTGACCCATAGGAGTAAAAATCACCCAGGCAGCTAAGGCTGAGTGTTGAGTGTGACGGCTTGCCCCATCCGCAAATCCTATGAAAGTGGAAGACTCCGTTGACATCTGCGATAAAAACGGAAACTAATCACAAACCCGATCACGGTAAACACGACCTAACTATGCAAAAAAGATGTACAATAATATACAACAAACAACCTTGGCAAAAGATCATGCATAGTATTTTTTAAGGTAGAGCCCATTTCTAGGCTCCGCCAAGGTTGTCCCCTCGTAATCCACTAACTCGTAGGCACCCTTCTCTAAGACACGTTTAACCACGTAAGGACCACGCCACATAGGATTGAACTTCCCTGCCCCCAAGGGTTCTTTTGCTTGATCCCATAAAAGGACCAAATCGCCCTCACTAAACACTCTCGGACGGATAGACTTATCATACTGGGCCTTCACGCGACGCTTATTAACCTCTAGAGTCACCAAGGCATCTCTATGCTGCTCATCGAGTTGCTTAAGGTGAACCAAACGCTCCTCCAAAGGTGAAGTGTCTGGTAAGAGTTCTACGGCTAACTTCAACGAAGGAATTTCGCATTCAACCGGCAAGATCAACTCCACTCCATGAACAAGCTGATATGGAGAAAAACCAGTGGCAGTCTTAACCACGGTTCGATATGCCCACAAAGCAGGATACAACATGATATGCCAATTCATCTTGGTTTGTGCGATGGTTCGTTGGAGAATGGACTTAAGTGACTTATTCACTGCTTCAACCTGTCCATTCGCTTGAGGATAGTAAGAAGAGGAGTGCTCTTGCTTATACCCTAGCTTGGATGCCAACTCTTCCATCATATGGTTCTGAAAGTGCAAGCCATGGTCAGTGACAAGCTCTCTCAGAATCCCGAACCGAGTGATAATTTGGTTGAATACGAAATGCGCAGCTTTCTCACCGTCGAATTTTATAGTAGGCATTGCCTCTGCCCATTTTGTGAAATAATCGACAGCTACTATGATGTGATGGTGCCCCCCAACTGAATCTGGGTTACAATCCATAAAATATAGCCCCCACTTGGTGAAGGGACCGGCGGTAATAATAGGGTGCAA
Source organism: Pseudotsuga menziesii (assembly GCA_001517045.1). Taxonomy (NCBI): domain Eukaryota; kingdom Viridiplantae; phylum Streptophyta; class Pinopsida; order Pinales; family Pinaceae; genus Pseudotsuga; species Pseudotsuga menziesii. Next base: position 94,636 of record LPNX010886741.1, read on the forward strand.
CGGGGCAGGCTTAGAGTGCATATTCCGTGCAAACACCTGGCAAGGGTGGCACCTCTTGACCGCTTCAATACAGTCCTTGAAGATCGACGGCCAGAAATAACCAGCTCTAAGAATATTCTGAGCTGTAGCAAGCCCAGACAAATGACCACCACACGCCCCTCCATGGCAATCATTCAAGACTACTTCAGCCTCCTCATGAGTTAAACAACATCGTAAAAGGGAATCTACTCCACGGTGGTACAAAGTGTTATCCACTATGAGGTAGTTCTTGGAAACGTGACGTAACCGACATCGCTCATCTCGCGAGAGGTGAGTAGGGGTATTCTGTGTTTGTAGATATACAATGATATCCCCGTACCATGGGTCAGCCGTTGATATTAATAAAATGTGTTCGTCAATGAACTTATCTTCACATACCAACTCCTCAGCCTCGCTCGGAAAATCCGATATGAGCTCTGCAAAGATTAACGATTTCTTCGATTTTGCCGAAACAAACTCGAGATCAAA
>LPNX010886743.1:0-10564 GCA_001517045.1 Pseudotsuga menziesii
CTCACTTAGATAAATAAGAGTTAGGTGAAACATCTAGACAATTCTTTCTAAAATATGGTCTTGAATATTATCACAACTAATCGAAGATAGAAATCTACAGCCATGCCAGTTCCTTAATAAAATAGCTTGAGAATAGATAAAAATTATCTTACCTCTTCCAAAGTGCCTCTAGTGAGCTCTAGTGAAAAGAAGAACATCATCAATGAATAGAATATGAGTTAAATGTTATAACCCTACGACCTCAAGTCCTTTGATTTATCCATTCTTGCATGCATCTAAAAGATCTCTACTTATCTCTTCCACCACCAACATAAAAATGCATGGTGAAAATGGACATCCGTAGCGAATTCCACGATCTGATTTGAGGAAATTTGATGGTGCACCATTAATTAGAATTTCTTGATGCAGTGCATTATCTAGTTCACCATTGAAACCTAAACCCCTATATGGATAAGTAATAATCGAACATACATGCCGTTACACTTGTCATAGGCCTTTTCTAGGTCAATTTTCATCACAACACAAGGGTATTTTCTTTGTCTTATCGAATGGAAAGCTTCTTGGGCTATACTAATGGCATCATGAATGGATCAGCCTTCCAAGAACCCAATCTATTTAAGGGAAATACATTGTTGAATTACCTTTAATCTTAACCAAAATAATTTATAAACATTTTTTCATAAAGAGATTGAACGAAAATCTCCAAAAGAATTGACTTTATCAGATTTTGGAAATAGAACTAGAAAGGTTGAGTTCAAAGAACATGGGATTTTTCTTGTAGATTGAATTTCCTTTACGACTCATTACTATATATAGTAATGCTTTGTTTAATACAAGTAAACAAAGCATTACTATATATAGTAATGCTTTGTTTAATACAAATAAACAAAGCATTACTATATATAGTAATGCTTTGTTTATTTCCTTTACGACTCATTACTATATATAGTAATGCTTTGTTTATTTCCTTTACGACTCATTACTATATATAGTAATATATAGTAATTTATAGTAATGCTTTATTCTTGGAAAATCCATTATTCAAAATATTTAACTAAAAAAAAAAAATTTCAATTTAAAATAATTAAATTTATTTTAAATTTAAATTATAAATTTATAATAAAATATAAATAAACTATTCTCACAACAATGAGATTAATTTATAGTCTTATAAGCTATTATTTCTCATTTCCTATTATGCTAGTCTATAAAAAAAACTTGCATATTGTATAACATTATAAATTTAGAATAAAATATAAATAAACTATTCTCACAACAATGATATTAATTTACAGTCTTATAAGCTATTATTTCTCATTTCCTATTTATGCTAGTCTATAAAGAAACTTGCATATTTTTATAACATAAGTCAAGAATATTACTAGAAGTATGTAAGGAAGCTTGAATATGCTTGTTTTATGCTACATTGCAATCACCTATATCGTATTTAAATGGACATTTTTTAATTCATTTTTGTTTTAATTTCTTTCAAATTGTAATTATATTTTCTTTATCATATATTTTTATAGCAAAATTATCCTGTTGCTATATATTTTCAATCTCTTCTTAGGAGGCAGGTACTAAGCAACTTTGTTGCTTATTCCACTTGTTTTAATTGTTTTTTGTTTTGTTTATTTTGGTTTTTTAAAACATTCTTTAAAAAATCATTTTTATACTTTTGTTTTTAATTTTTTTGTAAACATCAGTTTTTTAACATTATTTTGTTTGTTTATTTTGTTTTTTAATATCTATTATAATTTTTTTCTATATGAAAAAGCCTAATATTTGTAGCTTCAATAGTGAGACTTATGAATATGTTTTAATAAATGAAAATAGTGAAGAAAAATATAGTTAGATGTTGACTTATTATTCTGTGGTTACAAAATTAACATATGAAGAAAGGGATTTGAAAGGAGTGACATAGAAGACTTAATGGAAGACGACATTATGTCCCTGAAGAAATCCAAGCTCCATAAAATTCCAATTTAGATGAATAATTTGTCCTACATGATATTATTGATTAGTTTCATGCCTTGAAGAAAATGTTAAATTTGACAATTTTGTATAAGATATATTAGTAATGTTTTGACTTTCAAACTTTATTTTAGAAATAAAATTTCTATATATAATGTTTTTAATATGTCATTTACAAATATATGGTGTATTTTTTCTTGAATTTAGGTGAATCATCGCTTATTGAAAATAATATGAAATGGTATCAATTTTATACAAAAAATATTTGAAAATCCATTGAAAATGGTTTTAAATGTCTTTATTTTCTAGACTTTTTTACAATTTTGTCAATAAAAATGTCTTATTTCAAAGAAAAGATTGCAAAATGTATATGTTTTCCATTATAAATTGCTTCTAAATGTATGTTATTTTGTTAAATTTCTAAAAAACAAACTTGAAAATATAAATTAAAAATATTTTACGAAAAAGATTATTCAAAGGAACAAAAAAAATGCCTCAAAATGAAAATGTGTGATACTGGTATCAACCCTTTTTGAAACGAAGGTAAAAATAGCTACTAAAATTAGGAGAGATAAAAACGAGAACTCTATCGAATTCTTGTTTCATAGTATAAGTGGTTGAAATTCAAAGGGTGTGAGAAGCTGGCTCCAAAATACTATGGGCCATATAAGGTTCTTCAGAAGATTGGGTCTATTGATTATAAACTGGAACTTCCTCCTTCTCGCATTAATCCAGTATTTCATGTCTTGTGTCTCCAGAAAGTTATTAGAACCAACATCAGAGCACAAACAGTTTTACCAAAACTGGATAATGAAGGGTCCATCATTTTAGAGCTAGAGGCCTTCCTTAATAAGCACACTTGTCAGCTTCACTCTCGATCCATCACAGAGGTATTATTTCAGTGGCACATCATGCAACTAGACGATGCTACATGGGAATCACTCCTTTAGAGTCAACAACAATTTCCACATCTAAAGCTTTGAGGCCAAAGCTTTTCTAAGAGGGAGGGGATGTTAAGAACCCGTGTCAACCCTTCTCTTTACTTTGTCGGTATCTTTTTGTTGGACGCATATGCTTTCTAAGTTGTCCTGGAATATTTTGTATTATCCCACATTCATGGGAAGTAATAGTTGTTTAGATAAGACTTAGTATATAAGTATGTTTTGAGGCCAATGAAAGCATCCATGAGTTATTTTGTATTGATCTTTCTCAAAGTAGGTTTCTCCCTCGAAGTGGTATGCAATTAATAAAATCTCTTTTGTGCTCTGTTATTTATGTTATATCGTGCATTTTCATTGTTTATTACAGGAGGTTCCTCACAGTTAGGGTGGATTTCATTTCTTCACAAGTTTTGTTTGTACATAATTATGTGTTTCCATCATTCATTTTTATATACTTTCCTTTTCCCATAAACTTGGTTACAAGGGAACTCTTTGAAGATCCTTTATCAATTCCATTTCCAAATTTCTTCTCTCATTTTCCTTTTTACAACATTTATTGGACAACTTCTCAAAAGTAATTTTGGATGTGACATTTATTTTATCAACAAATCTTTCATGACATAATTAGAGAGTATTCATGATAATAACGACCCAGACTTCTTGATCTACATTCCTACCAATGGATGGGCACTAATCTCTTAATTCATTGAGCTTTAAATATGTTCCAAAAGTGAATCTCCTTCTTCCATATTAATTGAAAACAACATATTCTCAAGGAAGAAAATTCTACATTTATTCAATGCTTCAAGCATCTCCCTCAATCACTTCCAAATTATGTACATGTCCTCACCATCCTACACTTTGGGTAACATACCATAGGACACAAAAAATTTAATAACCATGACAATGTCAAAGTTCCTTGCATCAAATTGTTAGAGATAGTGATCATATCTAAAACTTATATATACTAGAACATATATGAGAGATAAAGTTTCAATAATGTGGTGTTAATGAGACATTTAATCTAGTAATTAATGCAATGGTTCTTAGTTAGGTATTTGTGAGTTATGTAACATACTTCTCTTGTTAACATCATATTTGTAGGGTATTTTTAGACTTTTCATTGGATTCATATCAGTTTGAAGGAACGCATTGGATCGTTTCACAATGTGCTACACATTCATGGACAATAATTTTGGATGGATCCATTTCACTTGGTCTACATTTGTACTATGTTTATTCATCCCTCAAAATACACACAAGAAGTAGCTTGAAAGATTTAGGAAATTGACACACTTTCATGGCATATCCAATAGGAAGAAGATTTGAATATGAATGCAAGAATGAATTTCTAGAGAATTTCCACATGTGGGTATCATGTACAAATCCCCATGTAAATTGTTATCACTCAAATCCACTGCCACAAAGATTCAAAATTTTATTGGCGATGTAACATACAACATATTTTAGGAAATTTTAAGCACCTTAAGATTCATTGATTCAAGCACACTTATATTTCTTGTAATTTAAAAAAGTAAACCAATTAGTATTTTACATAGTGTCATTTCCCCATCCAAATAAGACTACTTGCAAACACTTTTTCACTTACCTACTAGTTCCCTAGGTTGAGGTGGAGGCATAAATTTTTTAATAAGGGATATATGGGACCCAAAAGGACCTTATTTTACCATATTCACATAAATTGGGTCACATAAATAATAAATGTTAAGAAAATAAGGTGGCATTGGATTATGGAGACATTTGGAGGCTTAAGGATCCCTTGGATGGATAGATTCCCCCACACACTTGGCATGACCTTTATTCAAATTTAAATCCATGGGGAATGTAACATTCTTGGAGGGTAATGTGGTGTCACATAGCATATCATGAACCAAGGAATTATAATTAGTAGATGAGAGTAGCTCCCATGGGAGAGGAAGAGACTAAGAAGACAATGTGTTCCACTTGGAAGGCGATTCCATGCACTCTATGACAACAAATGATGAAAGATTCTATGACAAATATGAAAAATTGAGAACTGATTGTAGACCTATGAAAAACATGAAATAGCAGGGCTAAAAATATCCACCAATAAGGTTCATTTTGGATTTAGAGGCATCCATTCAAATTGGGGAAGGAATTGGGGCATGAATGACAAGACAAGCGTCATAGGAGTTACTAAACCACTAAGATGAGTTGGAAGAATCCTATACATGGAAATTCGACCTTAGTAGGCCTCATAAATTTAATAAAAGGATGTATTGAGGAAGGATAATAAATTTTGATCATTTGTGAATTGGCCTTTGGCATTTTGGAGAGCTTTTGTTTTTCCATTACACGGTGAGTGTTCACTCTCCCTTCTTGTGAACCAATTTCAAGGGAGTTGGATTCCTTTCCAAGTTGGTTGGTGGAGAGGAAATTACTACCTCTCATTGTAGATGAATTATGTTTTTTAGTTTCAGGTTGAAGTTCCATATAGTTCGATATCCCATGTATTTCCCCCTTCTCTCATTCCTACTTCACCATTCCCCATACTTTCATTGGATGGCGCACTTGTTGGAGTGGTGCTTGCACATTGGCTGAGTCTATTTGATTCCAAATATTGGGTATGCGACTTATGGCTTTGTAATATCATTTACATGTACATTGTAACTCGAAATATCAGTAATCTATATGTGAAAATCTTGTATTTCCATGCTATTAAACCACTAGTTTTCATGTATTTGGATTCCATTTTGACAGAGTTGTATATCAAATATTTATGAAGGAATTTTTGTGATGTTTTATCCTCTTTGGTAAGAAATTTGTATGCTTTGGAGGGTATCTATTTATCATTCCAATATATGATCTATTCAATGTAATTTTTATGCGTCGAAATCGAGCTAGTAAAACCATTTTCCCTTAATCAATTTCCATGAAAGTTGTCATGTGAATGTTGCACATTGTAATCAGTTTGAAGAGTTAATAACCATGATTAATAATACACCATTATGTATGATATTAACCCACATACTCTGTTCTTAAATTTTGGAGGGTCGTACTTCAGTCGGGAAGTCAATTTGCCCTCCACCCTTGGAGGGAATTTGACCTCATTTTCCTAGAAAATTTGCACTTTCTCTCATTACCCCATAACCAAGTTGAAAAGGCTTAAAGTCATACCCAAAGTTTTCATAGGTCATATTGGGATGTATTAATACTCACCATAGAATGTAATTTCAAATTCAGGACCATTTGGTGTCAGTTGGAACCCCCTAGAGTCATGCCCAATTCAGCTCAAATTTGCCCAAAATTGTACATTTCACCGAAAAATTCAAGTAGGGTTATTACAGTGGTATCAAAGAATGGTCTTGGAACATGTGAAATTTTTCTATTCATGTTTATTGATGATTATATTCCTCCATTAGATATTGAAATTGAAGATATTATTAGTAGAGAAGAATAAGGTAAGGAAGTCGATTATGGTTTAGTGGTTAAGGCTAAACTAGGAGTAGAAGTTATGGATGATAAAAAAGAAGAATTTAAGACGCTCATGAAGGCATATTTTGATGATATGACAAAGCATCTTATGCAAGGGTGCAAACTGTTGGCTAGCCAACTTGGGAGTAAATTGGCAGCGTGAAGTAGTAGTAGTTCATATTATGAAGATAAGAATACCTATGGGGAAACTATTTTCTCGAAGATTGGACCTCAAAATCGACACCATGAATTCAAGAATCAGAACAGACCTACCACTAAGATTATAAAGATAACCTTGACACTAATTATGGAATGAAGGAAGCGGTAGATGAGTGCCAACAACCAAGTGAATAATGTAGGAAAACCCTTCCTTTCAACCATTTCTTCAAGGTCTCTGGAAAACTCAAGTATGGAGGAAATGGGGATAGGACACCTTTTCTAAATCAAGAATTGAAGTAAACCATAGGAAAGGTATCTATTCCTTCAATTTATGGCTCTTCCCAAATGTCTTCTATTGCTTGTATACAAAAAATAGTTGTGTATTTCCAGTTGAACCCTATGGTTGAAGAGGATGCATTGAAAATGGCCATTCTACATCTTGGGGGAGAATCCAATGATTGGTGGTTCCATGGTATTAATACCTTGGGACATGATCAGATTTCATGATATGAAAATTTTTCTAAAGCATTAGTGGAGAGATTCGATAGGAAATACCTTGAACTTCCTTTCAAAGAATTGGCAAATTTAAGCAAATTGGGACCCCTGAAGCCTATATGTTGGAATTTCAAAATCTCTCAGTTATAGTTTCTTATATCTCTATGGATAGGTTGGTTATACTCTACATTGAGGGGTTGGAATAACCTTTCAAATGGATGGTGAAAACCCATAATCCAATTACATTGAAGGATGCCATAAATTTGACAAGAGATTTGTAGAATGTGCTGCTAAGGACTTTGTATCCTTTTAGATTCAAACAATAGAGGAAACCATGGAAAAGGGAATATTTTGTTAAGGAGACTAAGGATGGACCAAGCAAAGAAGACCTCAAATGGAAGAAATTGTGCTTCACATGTCAACAACATTGGGTTCCTGGACATAGATGTGTTAAGGGGAAGCCACACTACATTGAAGTCTTCTTTGAGGATGATTATGAGGAGTTAAAGGAATAAGTACAACTTGAAGCCCAAAAAGAGAGGTATGAGACAATAGAAGAAGAGTATCCTTCTCCTGAAAAATGAAAAATTAAAATACTTCAAGTTTGCCTCGATTTCACACTTTTAACTCAAGGGTAATAAACAAGACCAAAAGGTTACAGTTATAGTTGATGGAGGAGCCATTCATAACTTCATAGATGCAGCCTTGGTGGAGAGGATAAATATACATGCTAAAAAATTTGATGGATTCACAGTCATCATTTCAGGTAACAATTCTATGTAGTGTTAAGGGGAAGGCACACTACATTGAAGTCTTCTTTGAGGATGATTATGAGGAGTTAAAGGAATAAGTACTACCTGAAGCCCACAAATAGAGGTATGAGACAATAGAAGAAGAGTATCCTTCTCTTGAAAAATGAAAAATTACAGTACTTTCAAGTGTACCTCGATTTCACACCCTTAACTCAAGGGTAATAAACAAGGCCAAAAGATTACAGTTATAATTTATGGAAGAGCCAATCATAACTTCATATATGCAATCTTTGTGGAGAGGATAAATATACATGCTAAAAATTTTGATGGATTCACAATCATCATTTTAGGTAACAATTATATGTAGTGTACCAAATGGACTCCAAAGCTTCGAGTTACTATAGGAAATCACACTATCACTGATAATTTCTATGTAGTGGATGTAGCTGAGACAAATGTGGTTTTGGGAGTCCAATGATTATATTCTATAGGGGAGCAAATAATTAAATATCAAGTCCCTGAAATGAGGATACAAAATTCAGAAGGGAAACCCATTATGTTGAGGGGAATGGAGACTTACCCTTACTAAGTGGTGCCTTCTCACAGTATGAGGTCTACCTTGAGTCATGTGGACATTAAATGTGATGTTGAATGTTTGATTAAATATCCCAGTCCTCACTTGAAGGTTTCCAAACATCCAAAGGAAATAAAACATTTGTTGGGTAAGTACGAGAAGGTTTTTGGAGACCTTCCTCTAGGAAGGACATCTAAAAGAGGGGTGGGGCATACCATTAAATTAGATATAGGGAATCAACCTATAAAAATTCATCCCCAAACACCCCAAAAGTATTCTATATGATATTTAGGATGTCATTAAATTACTCTTTTATTTGGGTCTCATAAGCCCTAGAACAAGCCCTTATACTTCTTCAATTGTCATGGTGAATAAAAAAGATGGAACCTTAAGAATGTGAATTAATGAATGAATCCCAAGGTCTAATGAGACCATTGAAAGTAGTCATAACTAGTTCATATTCATCAAGGGAGTATACAATGGAATCTAGTTTCTCCTTGAACTGGGAGACTCTTATGAAGTAGTCTTGAATGGATTCTCCTTTACTCATCTTGGTACTCTTAAATTGAGCTCTCAAATTCATATTTTTGTTGATGTTATTTCCTTAATAGATTCTGGAAAGGGAATCATACATTTTCTTTTGAATCTCTTTCGATGACACTCGAGGGATCAAGTGATATTTTATAGAATCAACAATGATCCTCATTGCCTTGATTAGGTCCTTTTGGTGTTTTTCCTTACCTTCATGTTCTTTTAGTTCTGCGACTTCTTATTTGATGTATTTGTCAAGATAATTATCTCTAAGAATGATATTAATACTATACTTCCATGCTCTGAATTTTTCAATGCCTTATAGGTTGTCCTCAAGCTTAGTGCTTGGGGCCATCTTATCCAAGAGGTCACTAAAAAATAAAATTTCTCAAAATGAAAAACTGACCTTACCATGATATGTGCTTGACTGAGGCGATTTGGTTGGTCTAGTTGGTTTCTGGAGATTCCAAGTCTTCACCCTTCAAAACTTTCTTGCGATATTTCAATTTCTGTAGATTTCTGGTTCTGGTTTTTTGTAGTTTTTGGTTCAAGGACAAACTAGGGTTTGGATTTCTTGGAGATACACCCACTCAATAAATTTGATCCAGGGCTCAATAAATGTGCTCTAGGGATGCACAACTTTCTATGCAATCAGATTTTCCAAATTCTAATTTTGACAAGAAACTGTAACTTATTACCAGAGGTAGAGGAGAGAGAGTTTCACCTTGTGAAAGTTGTTATATTCAGGATAGCTCTGATACCATGTTAACATTTCATATGCTTAGATAGATATAAATAGTGTTTAATCCAATTTCACATCAATAACATATACAGAATCACTGAAAGAAACACAATCATAAGATAGACACAGATTTATCCTGGGAAACCCTCAAGGGGAAGAAAACCCAGCAAAACTTCCTCTATATAGATGTATAAGATAAAACCCCAAAATAGGTGCTTCTTCTCATTGTTGGTATGTCTCTCTCTCTCTCCCTCTCTCTCCTATGTGCTATACACAAGTGAGTGTGCATGTTAAAATGAGGAACACAACTCCTCTATTTATACAATTTTTGTCACTTGACTTTTACCCTAACAAGTTGGCCCCGTCAAACTTACTGGGCTGACTTCACACTAGTACATTTCGATCCAAAATCCGACGGTTTTTTCCGACGGCGCGTGGATTTCTCTTTTTAAACTCACAAAAAATCACAAAGATTCTTTTTTTTTTATAAATATGGCCACAAGCGTCGGTTAAGCGACGGCTTGTCTCATAACCATCTCATAACCGTCGCTTAACCGACGGCTTGTCCCATAACCGTCGCTTAACCGACGGCACGCTAGTAAAAAAAAATCGTTCAAACAAACAAAAAAAAGCGCCCAAAAGTCAAAAGTCACATAGGCGCCAAAGGATTCACCATTTTGCCCACACAGGGGAGGGAAAGTCCAGGTCCTGCCTCCAAATTGCTTCGCCTTGCATGAATGAGTGAGGATACCATGAGAAGGTTGTCTGTTTGGCCTACCTAATGGAAACACAGATCGCACAGCTCATGAACAGATCACACAGCTCAATAGATTGCACAGCACGTTGGTCAAAAAGGTCATTAAAAAACCAAAGGCGCGCGGGAACCATCCATTTTCTCACTGGCTTGGCTTTGGTTTCTCAGAAGCAAGATTCGGAGAGA
>LPNX010886751.1:0-11040 GCA_001517045.1 Pseudotsuga menziesii
TTCTGAAGCTTTGTAAAGCATTTGTATTCTGTAATAGTTCTATTTCTTTTACCCACCTATCTTTGTGACAGACCACCGTCTCTGTCATAAAGATTGAAGTGAGGTTGGTGTACTATTTATTTCTGTTTACTGTTTTATTTGTTCACCCACCTATCTCTGTTACAGACCATCATCTCTGTAACAGAGATTGTTGTGAGGTTAGTTTAATTAGTTTCCTTTCCACCTACCTATCTCTGTGACAGACCACCATCTCTGTCACAGAGATTGCCGTGAGGTTAAGCATTGTTCTAGTTAAGTTACAGTTTCTTTTCAAGTTCAGCTCTTTCATTTACTGTTTAAAAGGGGAAGTAATCATACAACTCACCCATCCTGTGTATCCTCTATCCACTTGTCATCTCCCTTTAGGGAATTCAAGTTGGATATGAAAAGCAGGAGAAGTGAGGGCTTAGGTAATTAAAGAAACATCTTATTTTTCCTGCTACAATCTTCAACACACATTACTTTCAGTCCAAGATCGAATACCAGCACCTCCCATAAGGGACATCGCTTGGTGATCTTGTTGATATTTTTTTTTTTAAATTTACTTGCATCTTAATCACCCAAGATTTAAAATCAACCCATAAAATTAACCAACAAAGCTTCTCTATCTCCTGCTCCTCTACTCGGTTATCACCCTCCGGGGTACTCCGAGATACGACCAGGGGAAAAGGAAGTCGTAGTCTAATAGGCATCCATCTAGAGACTTTTTAAGCTGATTAAAAACGGTGACTCGGAAGCTGCAAGGGGTAGCAGGCTGGGGACAGTCTCTAGGCGCTTTGACGTCCTCCTTGTGAGCACCGGGCCATTGGGGATTGACCTGTGAGCTAGGGGTGGGCTTTGCTCCCACCTGTTGAGCGCAACAGCAATCTTTCTTCGGTTTGAGAAGAACTAGATCGAGGTAGTCACACCACCAGATCTAAAACATAATCCAAGAAGAACAACTCTAATAAAATTTATTAAAATTTACCAAGAGACACTGCAAAACGTCCTACAAACATTGGTTACTACTGTTTTGCCTTCCTGTTCAAGGTTCTACTACAATACAATACTACAAGCACTTTCATCTTTATTTTACTGCAAGCACTCCAATACTTCACTTTCAGTTTCATTTACTTTCTGTTCTGTAATTGCTCATGTGGTGAATGCTTAACATTTGCTTAAAGTGCTTCAAGTGAATCAAACTTAAAGTTTTTCTTTCCTTTATTTACTGTGGGTTAATAATTTCCATTTAGAGTTTTCTTCTGCTTTCTTTGGTTCATAACTTGTAAATCTTGTTCATTGGTAAATATTGATAAATTTAGATCAATTGTACATTGCTTGGATATCTGGTTCATAATTGTATCACTGGTTTATTTATTCATATCATTGTTAGACAATTTAGTCTGTGGTTAAATAACTTAGATTTGCATCCATTAAAAGTTGCATTCTCTGACTCCATTCTTTAGGCACTGGTTTTCAAATAAAAAGACTGACTGTCATTTAAATCTTGCATATTGCATTAGTTTGACTGTCATCTCCTAGAACCTTAGCCTCAATCTTAATAAAAGATCCATTTAATTAATCTGTAATTAATTAATAAATCTGGAACTTAGTTTTCCCATAGGGACTACCCCCCTTGGCTCTGTTGGGATCTTGCCTAAACGAAGGAGCTGTAGACTGTGGTGACAGTGGTCCCCAGCTCTCGCTTGCCCCCAAGGACACACATAGCAGGTTGTGACTTTCCTGCGTCTTAAAGTGTGAATTAGGCGGCAACAAGGAGAAAAAGAGGTTTGACTTGTGGAGCTAGTGGGGTAGAGGCCATAGGCGGCTTCATGGCACTTTGTGTCCTCTAGTTGAGCACCCAGTAAGTTTCGAGTTTGACCCGTGGAGCTAGGTGGGAACCTTGTGTTCCCATGTTGAGCACCCGGCATTCTCTCTCTAATCGAAGGAGATAGTCTCTTGGGGTAGACATCTAGAATAGTTCATTTCTTTGCAACAAACACCTTATTTCCCTAAGTCAAAGAGAGACATAAAATTTACTAAAACTTACAGGACCACTTGCATAACATTGTTACAATCATTTACATTTCTCTACTTTGTAATCACTTTATTTTAACTTACTCATTTATTGGAAGTCATCATGTTCTTGTATATTTGTTAAGGTAAATGAGTTGATGCTTTAGAAAATTATTTGAAGTTGATTATTGTGACTCCATAGCCCGAGTAGAGACGGCACTGGTCATTTTGATTATTTGATTGTTTCTCTCTTTCATACATTACTAGTTGATTGTTAAAGGGTTTGCTTGACATTGAAATATTTGCATCACTGCATGCTAATTGTCATTTTTTGTAATTTACAACTCCTAAAAAACATTCTTCAAAAAAAGAACTTAGTAAGTAGGGACTACCCCCCTTGGCCTTTAGGAGTTGTGGTCTAAACGGAGGAGTTTAGAACCGAGGTGACAGTGGGTTGTCAACTCATAAGTTGCCCTTGGGAACACACACAATGGTTGGGAGACTTACTCGTGTCCAAGTGTGTTTTAGGCGGCAACAAATCTAATAAATAAAAGCTAGAAACCAAGTATCCAAGTAGATTTTAAATTTTAAAAGGAGGGAAAGAAGAGGACATACTTGTAGCTGTAAAGATCAACCAAAGAGCTTATGGTGGAAGTAGTTGGACTATGCCTAGTGAAAAGGGGAAAATGATAGAGAATAAGCTTGTTCAAGACCTTCTCCACGGTAACCTGTAACTAACATACACAAAACTTACGGAGAGATTTGTGAGATCCAGTGATATACGTATAAAAGACTAGAGCAGCATGATAATAAACTTATTGAAAATGCCAGATCTTGATCTTTACATACGTATGAACAATAAAATCTATAAACAAATTTATTTATAGACTCTTTCCTTTCGATTGGGAGCAATCCTAACAAGGCTAGATTCACAAATCAAACAAGGAAACTACACTAGATATAGATTGCCTCAAGCATACGCAGCAATACTCATCCAACAGAATGCCTTACACCATGTAGCCTCCAAAGCTTTTATTTATTCAACAATGAAAAATATAACAACAGTATTACAATAGCAAGCCTTCCAATGCACTTCCCATTCTTTTGCAATGGAGAGGATCATGCATTATTTATAGCCCACAAGCACCCAGGGGGGCATATCCATCACTTGCGGAAGAGTGGAGTTGAAATCGACTTAGCTTGAGTTCGTGAGAGTGATTGAAGGGATGTTATTCGAGCTGATTGGAATTGATCTCGAGTTCAAGTGATGAGGTAGGCGTTGTTGCCGTCTTTCAGGCACTTGGGGGGGAACGTGGCAGAAATCTTCAAGCCACTCTGTGTGTTCCTTGTTGATTGTAATCGCGAAGATTGAAGTCTTCCATTACCATAAATAAATCTCACCTTACATATATTCTTGTGTCTCTCTTTGATGTGTTTATTGTGCTTATGATTTAGCTGGTGAATATGATAATGTGATTGGTAATATAATCCTTGATAAACTCTGATTGATTAATAGAAGGTGGAAAAGTTTAAATTGCTCTCACACTGATTCACCCCCCCTCTCGGTGTGACCATTGTGTCGAACAAAAAACACATATAAAGAGAGACTAAAATAACATGGAAATAAGCTAATTTGTCATGCAAATCTTTGATCTCTAAGCATACATGAATAAATAGAAATGAAAGTAAACTTACTTGCAAATCTTATTCCTACTGATTCGGAGAAATCATGATGAGGCCAGATCTACATCAAACATAAGCAAGAATTGCAAAAAGAAACAAGTTACCTCATGAAAGCACAACAATGATGGTCCACACTCAAAAGCACAACACAACTAGCCTCCAAAGCTTCATTTTATTATAGCAAAATCACAAAATACTGTATCAATTCAAACTAGCAAGCACCTTCATCCAACTCTAACTCTCTTGGAATGAGAGGGTTGTGCTTTATTTATAGCCAGAGAGGCCTAGAGGAGGTGCATCTAACATTGGAGATCAAGTCAAAGGGCATGTTGAGTTCCACGAGTGATTTGAGGGACAAGTTTGAGTTTGAGTGGAGTGACATCATAGAGGAGGCGCCACCTCCCATGAGGTAGGTGACCTCAGTCTATCTACTCGCCATCACATCAAACACCAATTTAATCAAGCAAAGATTGCATCCTTGAACCCACGTGCGAATCAAACCAATGATGGCATCATCCCTCAAAACATATGATTCGTAACTCCATAATTTATCCAAAGTTTTAACGCCCTAACATTTGGAAAAGGTCGCATAACATGATGGACCCCTTTGCCATGTCATCCCACCTTTTAAACAAATCATTTTTTGACTTTTCAAACTTTCAATTTTGGTGCCAAATCATTGCAATTTTAGCATTAAAATGTCACTATGATGCTCCATTAACTAAATAATGCTTTGCGAGGTATTTTAGCCGCCCGAATCATAGGAAAAGTGACCTCTGGGGTAAAGAGGATGCTCCGAGTGTGAAAACGGGCATCCCCATGCCAAAAACGGACTTTGAACCCATCTTCTATGCTCTTTACAATCTTTTTAATCAAACCATTAAAAAATGGCATAATTTAACAAAAACCTAGGGGGACCTAGCACATGTCCATATGACTCAATTCGAATGCTTAGCATGTTTATAAATATTGACATGGAGGCTCTAATAACCTCCTAAGGCCTAACCACCAAGACGACTACCCCAACTTTGGAGGTGTGAGTGAAAAACTCGTAAATTATTAGTCGTTTGTTCAACAACCAATAATTACCAAGGAAAAAAAACACTCTGGGCTAGTCGGCTTGATGTCTAAGTCTAGGAAGCCAAGTTTTTTATAAAATTGACCATGCTAGCACATTTGTTACAATTTCCCCAAGGGCGTATGAACATGTGTTACAAAAAAATTTAAAAAATTTCCCAAAAAAAGCCTGGTGGACTTCTGGACTCTGAAGAATGAACAAGTATACTTGTTCTACTTTGTCGGATTGCTTGAAAAGTCCACCAAGTACAACTTAGGTGGTAACAGGCGCCACCTCTCATATGCGTCATGTTTTGAAGAGATGCGCACATGTTTTCCTTTGCCACATAATCAACTCGCCCTTCGTGAGAGCCACGCGATTTATGATATGGTGGGTGCACTCTTAACCTTGGGTGATTCACTACACTCCAAATAAACTCTTAAAAACACATGCATTATTTTTTACCCTAAGTTTCCCATCCTAAGGCACATTCTCAAGGTCAACATCAAGAGAGTCCTGATTTGGACAATTTTACGAGGACGAGGAAATGGGAGGAATTCTTGAAGAAACTGCCTCACCTGGGAATGTCACCATCTTTCAACCCTGGAGGCTATGACAGCTCTGAAAACAGTAAAGACGAAGGAAGTGAAAAAAAAGGATGGAAAAGTCCTCATATACTGCTCTTATTACCTTTTCACTTTGAGTTATTATTTTGGATGTTAAAGCAATAAGATATCTGAACTCTTGTTTTATTTTTTTGTTTCTATACTGATCTTCTAGATTCCCAATCTTGTTAGTGTAGAAACCCTGCTACCATGGTTTTTAACTAGTTTTTCCCCTGTTAATAGAAAAATATTTTACGAGCAAAAAATAAAAGCAGCTACTTAACATAATAAATGTATCCAGTTACATAGACACACAAATAAACATGCAGTGCTGATAGAATGCTAAGTAGAGAGTACAGCGCCAAAGTTTATACCCTTTTTCAAACTTCTCACTATGAGGATTCAAATCTGTCACGATGTCAGTTGGAGACTGTGTACCACGTATAGCCATCACCAGACAACACTTCACATTATCAACTGCGATATAATATGATGGTCTCAAAACTGCAGAGGTCCGTACATGCTTTTTAATCTGCTCCTCAGTTATCTGAACCAATTTCCCAATAAAATATTTTAAAGGCTATATATACATAAAACATGGCAGCTCTATTTGTATTAGGGTAAACTAATCCATAAAATCTTGAAAATCTAGGATTGAAATGGTGCACAAAATATTACCATGGAATTAAACAATCACAGCTTCTCACCTGTAAACTCTCAGCAATAGAGCTCCGATCTATTTGATAGGCAGCCATTGCCCACTTAAACCAGTAACACATTTCTTCTAGTTCCTCACTAGATCCAAACCAAATAAAATTAGGACGTTCTGAATACAAAAAGGTAATATTTGCTCATGTGTTACTTGATTAAAATATGTTTAAAATATTTGCTATGGATTACCATAAGTAAATTCATTGGCTAAGTTTAAACATCTATTGTGAATGATTATTTTACATGTGGTTTAAGTTTTTTCTAAAGTGCATGAGCTAGATTTACATTCTTTATTATGCTTATTGTTGTGGCTAAAACACACTTAACCACCAAAAAAGTCTCCCAATCGTTTGGTGTGTTCTTGAGGGCAACTATGAGTTTAGAACCAAATGTCACCTCGATTCCTAACTCCTCCATTTAGACCCCAACTCCCGAAAGGTCAAGGGGGCTAGTCCCTACTTACTAAGTTTCTTTAAAGAGTTTAATTAGGAGCTGCAAATTATTATTGTTCCACTAGTTGAATGGCAAGCAAACATGCAAATGTGCAATAATATAATGACAAGCAAATCCTTCTTTGTACGCGAACCAAACATAATTGCCAGAAAGATAATCAATAATCACTAAACCAGTACCTACTTAATTGGGGCTATGGAGTCACAAACTTATAAAAAGATACAATGAAATTGCCAAAATATATAAATTACACTAAAACATTTATTTGCCACAATAGTCAAGTAACCGTATTTAACATATGCAACAATGCTTTAAGTAAATGGACCAATATGCACGAAATGTGCTTGCAAGAGACTGAACAAAATAAAAGATGATTGTGAAAGTAAATAAAATAGAAGATTGTGATGTTTTGCAAGTGGTTCTGTAAATTTCAGTTAATTTTATGATTTTTTTTCAATTTAGGGGATTAATGTTTGTACAAGAAATGTAAAGCTAACAATGTGTATACCTCTAACCCTTATCCCTCAATTGAGAGAAACTGTTGAGTGGTCAACAAGAGAGCACAAGGCTCCCTCCTAGCTGCACAAATTAGTCCCAAGAACATGCAAGGTGCTCAACAAGAGGACACAAAGTGCCACGAGGCTCCCAACAGCCTCTACCCGTCTAGCTCCACAACAAGTCCTTGTTTTCTCAATATTGCAATAAGTAGCTAAAGTGCCTATTAATCTAGCCAACTCAAATCTTCTCCCTTTCTTGTCACCCAGGGTCGAACCAACTGGAAGGGACGTGAATATGGGGCGAAGATTGGGGCAAGGTTGATTTTACTCTAAACAAAACGAAGAATTAAAATTTTTGAATAATACAAGCCAGCACGATATTGCAAGGGTGGCGAAGCCAACCCACATGCAAGGTGTGGACAAAATAAAAATAAAAGAAAATACAATGCAAGCTGGCGTGATTTTGCAAGGATGGCAAATCCAAATCACTTGCAAGGTGTGGGCAAATAAAAATTTGAAGAAAGAGAAAAACAAACTAAACTAACCCCAAGCCAATCAACAATTGCTTAGACATGGGTGGGCAACCCAACTTCTATTGCAAGCAATGGATGGAAAACAAGGAAATTTAAATATAACTTGAAATGCAAATAGAAAAAAAAATCAAGTCCAAGAGACTCTCTTGGACTTGTTACAATGACTGATATTTCAACATAAACAAAAAGATGGCAAGAAATAGGAAAATGTTATTTTCACCCTTTCTTGGTGATGGCCTTGAAACCCTTTCTTTATGGTAGCCTTTGCACTCTTCTACGGCGGAAATTCGATAGAGTTTCACATTGTTTATTCACCAACCTGCTAAAAACCAAGAAACATAAAATTGTAGAATGCACCCAAAATCACTTTGGGGAAGTTAGAATGTTAGTGCAAAAATATATATAAACTTTAAAGTATCTACAAAATTACCAAGTAAGTAACTTCAAATAAGATTGAGGATATGAGTGGCTAAATCAGCTCTAAGACATTCATCAAACCATAAAAACAATATTCAGAAATTGGTTTTGAGAGAGAAAAATTATGCCCTTTGCTCTTCAAAACATGAAAAATGGGGCATCCAACCAAGGAATCCCACTCTTCAAACCGAATAACCTGCAACTTAAAAGATATTTGCTACACAACTAGAAGAGGGTGATATTTTTTGTCACTCCTGACCAACGTGCATGTGTCAAAGCCCAAAAGTAGGCACACCATCCCGATGGCGACTACGAAAAGAGCAGCCATGTCACCAAACTCCTCTCTTCCTCGTTTCAGGTTGGCTCTTCTCCAACTCAAGGGGGCTTCCCTAAGGTTAAGATCACTAAGGCAGATGCAATAGGGGACAAGGTGAACTGAAGAGGTTTACTTAGAGAAATCGTTGTAGTATAAAAGGTAATTGAATGAGTGATGGCAAGGAGGGAAAGACCAGTCCTCAAAAAAAAAGACCAAAGCCAGTACATCAAAGGGGAGAATGGAGTCAAAAAGAAAACTCAAGAGGGCCCTATGTCATATGTGACTAAGGGAGAGATTGCATGATTGAGAAAACCCCGCTTAGTCTAGTTACAACTACTAGATTTACTTCTTCCTCCTAATTGCGAGAGATGCGCTATGCACGCAAAAGACGATATTACACAATCAAGCTAGATAAAATGTAAAAATCAATGCCCGTACAAGCACACTAACAAAGAGAAAAGACTAACACTATTAAGAATTTTCACCTTCCAATGCGGTGGTTGAAACAGTAAAGAATTGTTTTCTTACGAGAAAACCCAATGTAAATAAGATAAATATTCCATGAATGAAATATAACGTAAATGATAAAAGATATAAGATGATATTTTACAATTACATTGCTTTGGGCTTTATAAGCCATTTCGCGCCTTTTGAATATAAGTCATGTCTTTTGACTTTTCATAATTATTTAATTGATTATTTCTTAGTTAATAATTAATTTATATTAATATTAATATTTAATATTATTAATTTATGGTATGTTATATATTTTTTATATAACATTGCCTCTCTCTTAGAAAGGTTTTGTCCTCAAAGCCTTATAATGTTGTCGCATCGTTCCTTGTTACGTCGTAGCTGACGAAACATGTCAATACAAACTTCTAATTGTAGAGCATAACTTTCGATATGTTGACGGATCAATCCATCCCAAATTGATTTGTTGTTTGACTGTTGGGATTCCTTACTGATCTGATCTCAAGAGCTTTGATCACAATAGTACCATTATCTTTCGACATTTCCCCCTTTTTAGGATATCGGTTTTTATGACCACGGTGTCGATAAAGAATTTTCACAATGTCATTTTCTTTTACGAGCATCGTCTTTTGAGCATTGATTTGAGCTGGAAGTTGTATTTTCATCCCTTGAGATCTTGATGTTTCGTTCTGTATCTTTTCCAACTTGTTTTCTAACTCCATGTTGTCACTTTGAAAATTCTTAATCAATTCTACTTGTGACTTTCTATCATCTTTGGAATTCTTAAGTTGTTTAAGATCTTTGTTATCATTTTTGTTGATTTTTGTACCTAGGCAAGATGTTCCCTAGGTGACTTTAATTTTGCCTAAAGTCACTTTAAGAGGGAAAAATGTGACCCTCACATTAAAGTCACTTAAATNATTTTTGATGCAACTATTTTATTCTTGCTTGTCTAGAAGTTTTCCTTCAATGTCTTCTGTAGAGTTTTCTACCTTCCGACTATTTTTTAACTTCTTAATTTTCGTGACTAACGTCTTATTATGGTTCTTTAATCTGAAATTTTTTTTCGGAATTATTGGATAATGCTTTATTACTTTTTTCGATCTCCAACTTGTGTGCCTTTTTCAAGTCGTCATTTTGTTGTTGAAGCACTTTTATCTGTTGTCGACACTGGTTGACTTCTGATTCTTGATCTTTTAATTTCTTTCGTATCTGTGTCAGCTCCTCATCCTTGTCATTAACGATTTTGCTCAAGTGTATTATTTCTTCTTTATACTCATTCAATTGTTTCTTTATATCCTGATTTTTTAATCTCTGATTGAAATCATTTTCATCTTTTAATTCTTCAATTTTCGCAGACAAGTTTTCTATATCATTTTTTTGGTCAAAAAAATCACGTTCTTTGAACTCCTTTTGAATCTCATGTATTTTAATCCTTATTTCCAAATTGTTATTCATGTCTCGCAATTCATCATTGTGTCTTTCATAACACCTTAATATACCTTCTAATTTTTCTACTTGCAATTGTAAACTGATTTCCATGGCATACCTTGTCTTTAGATTTCTTTTAATGATAATTTTGTCTTCCTTTGATTTTAACTTTTTCGACAATAATTCGTCTTCCTTTGACTAGAACCTCTTGTCTTCTTCTTATTAGGTTAAATAACCTTTTCCTTTTCCAAAAACAATTATTATTTCAAAATAATAATTATTAATCCCTTTTGATTTTTTTCCTTTTTTGTTTGTTTGTTTCCCAATAGTTATTAAAATGAATAACTATAATATATATATATGTGTGTGTGTGTGTGTGTGTATATGTGTGTTATTATAATTAATAACAATATTTGTGTAATATTTATATTACGTGTTGTTTGTTGTTGGAAAAAAAACCATGTATAGTTTTTTTAAGAAACCATGTGCGGTTTCTATATTTTATTTTCTCTTTACTTCTTTTAGTTCTTTGTTTTTACTTTTTTTCACTTTTTTAAACCTTTTTTTTAAACTCTCTCTTTCTTTTGAGTAAGGTCAAAGACCTAATTCAAGGAAGCCTTGACAATTTTGGCCACAAGCCAGAATCAGATTGGCTCTGATACCACTGAAACAGTAAAGAACTATTTTCTTACAGGAAAACCCAATGTAAATAAGATAAATATTTCATGAATGAAATATAACGTAAATGATAAAAGATATAAGATGATATTTTACAATTACATTGCTTTGGGCTTTATAAGCCATTTCACGCCTTTTGAATATAAGTCAT
>LPNX010886751.1:13743-29750 GCA_001517045.1 Pseudotsuga menziesii
ATAATTTATTATTATTAATATTAATTTATATTAATATTAATATTTAATATTATTAATATATGGTATGTTATATATTTTTTATATAACAGTGGTAGCATCGTCTATGGTCTCTAGTGCAAACATAGAAGAGAAAAACTAACTTCTAGCAACATTCACCATTCTCGAAGCTCTACAAGTTTATGCCACATATTTTAAAAGAGTGCTCAACTAAACATCCAAAAACACCTTTTGATGAATTTTCTATTAAGTTCAAAGAGAAGAAATATCCCAACTTTTCCACACTTACAAATAGAGAAGGGCTGGCCTTTTATATCCAAAAACAAAACCTCTCATACCTTAAAAAAGAAATAATAATAAAATAAAAAAGAAAGATGAATTTACTTTTTCTCCCCATCAAAGACCAACTCCACTTTACTAAAAGAACTCCCACTTTGGCTTTTTGCTTCATATCTACGAAACAACGCCTGCCCCCAACGAGAGTTGACTTCTCTCGAGGTGGAACTCCGATTAAACAACTGCCACTCCAGATGATGGGCCCAAAAGAATGTATATGCACTACTCCAATTCCACGTAGCAAATGAGGATACACTGAGTGAACAGCTGCAACGCAGGTCTACAGACAGAAACTCTATCTACTCTCAAATCCCCACATAATGAAGATGCCACCATTTAGGCGCTTCCAAACTTCACGACTCGGATGGCAAAGAAATGTGGGTTTAAGTTTAGGTGCGCCCAAATCTGAGTCATGGCCCATTGAATAGCATGTTGTCCCAGGACACTTCCCCTGATCCTGATAGTATGGAAGGTGGGAACTCCTGTGAGGGTAGCAATAGTTGTTCTCTGTGGCAATTATTCTGACTTTGTACTATGTAGTTCTCCATCCTGTTTTTGTTCCAGTTCATCTTCATCACTGCTATTTGAAAGTACTTCGATGAGATCTACCTTCCCTTTACCCATGCATCTGTGGTCGGGTACCCAAGGTTCTTTGCAATTGAAACATAAGTTCTTCCTTCTCAAATCTCGTCGTGTGTCCTCGTTCAACCATTCCTTCTGTGGGATTGTCTTTTCCTTGTTTTCCGAAAGATTGGTAGGTTTTTGTGGAGGCTTGGTTTTAGGCATGAAATCTTGTAGGTCTCGAGTCCTACTGATAGCAACTTCCAGAGTAATTAGCTTGTAAGCCTTCACCCATCCGTAGAGTGGCTTGAATAGTGCCTACATAAATAGCATAATCAGTCGACTCTCTAATATGTCAAATACCATAACTGCAACTCTCTGGAATTCAGATATGAAAGTCTCTGCACTGTTTGTCTGCTTGAGCTGAGCAAGATCCCTGAAATGAATATCTAGGTCCTTCTTATCAAAGCACTCCATGAACCTCTATGTGAAGTCATTGTAGGAAATGATAGTGTTTAATGTCACCAGTATGTGGTACCACCACTCATGTGCTTCCCCGTCTAAATGTAAAGTAGCCAACTTGATTGTATCTATTTTCCTAATGGGGTTAAGTTGGAAGTAGGTCTCCAACTTTTGTACCCAAATTCTGGCTGAACAACTGGATGTCCCATCAAAGTTGGGGATAGTTAGTTTCCCCAGTGTGTGATGCAACTCAAAGTTTTGATTGAATGTTCTATTGAACCCTCTTGGCCTGTTCCTTCTTTTCATGTTGCAAAAATCTGAGAAAGTCGTGGCTGAGTGAAAGTAATCTCCAAGTACCCTGTACTCTTCTAGATAGGCCCTAAATGGCTCCTCTGGCTCTATCTAAATATAATAGGTCCTATGGTGGGATTCTCCAGAAAGTGAGGCATGGTAGGTCTAGAAGGCTTATTGTATATGTGAGGAGTGTTTTGCATATTAGTATACACATGTTTCTCGCTACTACTGGTGGATCCTCTATCTCTTGGTGAAATCGGTAGACCATTCTGACCCTGTTATGGCTTAAGAGACAACCTGTTTATAGCATGTAACACCTCTTTCTGCCATTAAGCTAAGTCATTTAATGCGTTAATCAAGCTATGAAATGCCAACCTGTCTTCATCTTCCCCTGTTCCCTTTCCTCTATCAAAGTGTATCCATGTTGGGTTCATGTCTAAATCTGTGTCTTCCAACTTAATATCTTCAAATTCTAGATCCTTCGTGTACCTACCCTTCCTTCTTCTATAAGTCACAAAAGCAGTTTCTTCTGGATTGATTTATTGTTCGTGTTCAAGCCCACAGCTAGCAAGGAACATGCTATGATACCATTGTAATATCCCAACTGATATTCTACCCTTGTTTTGATAATATGTTTGTGGTTTATGTGTTCCAAGTGTCTTTGAGATATAATAAAATTTGCATGCAAAATAAGTGTCGTGCCAAAAAGCCCTAAAATATAGCAGATCTAGAGATAAAATAGGAAATACAACTCGACAAGATTCGAATAACATACCAATATTTATAGTTGTGAAGACTCTTTAGTATACAAAAGACATGCATGCCATGCATCCACCAGATATCCAAAAATGTGATGCTAGCTCAGAGGTGACTCCCATGCAGCAATAAAAACATCCTTCTTTGATATAAAACTCCTTGGAACAGCTGTTATACTTGGTCGATGATGCTGGAACTTTCTAGGACTAGTGGTATGGCCTATCTAAAGATATTGGTTGAGACATGCAACAGATTTTCCTCCTCTAGGATCAATAGTGAATTGATTTGCTTGAAGAGGAAGGTTTCCCTCTTTCCCACGTTTTTGTTGATAGTTGCTCTGGATGTGCAAAGGATGGCCTGATAATCACCCATTATAGTGATATGAGCCTACCGAGAAGAATGATAGTGACATGCAAAAGGAATGATGAGTTTTTGGATCCCAGCGAATTGTTCTGGGTCTTTCCAGCTAATTCTCAGCAGTAAAATGTGACCCTATAGTAATGTCCTTCTCTGTATGCTAGATCTTTGAAGAAGAATGAATGCAGTGAAAAAATGATGATAGATCTGAATGATCTATCCCGAAGTGATTACGGCATAGAGATTTCGCTGCCGAAAACACCTGTTAGTTGGCTCACGCCCCCAACCCCAACTTGTTGTTCCGGCTACTGTCATTGCTGCTCTAGAAACCAAACTCAAAGATAATAATGATCATAGATGTCATTTTGGTTCAACTAACCTTCTTATATAGCTTTTAGGGTTAACATGTAACTTTTAGGGTTTGCACTTTACTTTTTGCATGCATCCAATTCTAATTGCTCATTGACTTAACCCTAAAGAAATAAGGCCTTCATGCTCTGCATGCTTTATGATATTAACTCTGATGGCCCTCTTTACTATACTTATGACTTAATAATACTGAATAAATGTTCTAATCTGCTCCTGGTATTAAATGTCCTCAATCAATTCCCTTTTTCCTTAATACCCGCTCAAACCTATGGGAATTTAAATAGGTTAACGGGTGTTTCTGATGCTTATGTAGAAGAGGACATTACAGTTGAACCTCGAATTTTGTTATACAGGCGAATGACTAAAAAAATTCTAAGATCGCTGTCAGCTGAAGAGGCTCCACTCCAAATAGCTTCCAGACAATGAAATCGATCGCCAGTGTCATCGATTGCCAATGTCGATCTCCTCAGCTGCCAAGAAAACGTCAATTTCTCTACCACTGGTCAATTAATTGATCCACAAGTCTTGACAAAATTATCTCCTGCGGCTGTCGATAGATAAACCTGGAGTTTCTGTTGATTTCCATGTAATTGGTGGTTAATGAAGACGTGTATTACCCGGTGGACAGGTGCTGCTCCAAAGCTCCACGTAACATTTAATAAAGATGACACCAACTATGAACTTACCCGAAAACAGAGTGATTGGCTGCAAAATCGTAATGCGTGGTATGTTGCATTGGTGACCATGAGTAGCTGCCGATTACTAATTTTTATTTGGATCTGTCGGTGGTTCCAAAAATCGTGAAATCTTCTCTAACGAGCTGTTAAGATGATTGCACAAATGAATGATGATTAACATACAAGTTGCTGCTCTCTCCAATCGTAGCTCCTCCAAATGTATTCGTGTCATAAAGACCACAATGGGAGAGGATTCCATCTGTTGCTTTAATCACCAAGTGGACACTGCTTAGCTGCCAGTCGACTCATTCTTAGCTCAACAACGAAACTCGTGGAACTCCATCTGTAACCAAGAGGCCACTTTAACTGGCAAATGCATAAAAAAGAAGCTCTCATTGGACTTCAATGCAATTCCATGTGAAGAGAAATCTCTATTAGTATGGCCGTCACGTATCAATAGTTAATCGAGACTTTGAGTAAACATGCCCATTCTAACTAGTGTTCACTAGTTGGGCTGTCACTTTATTTTATTTAAGCATCGGTTTTAAGCAACGAATAATCTCCAATTTGGATGCCACTTGGATGTGCCATCTACCAAATAATTGATTCTTCAAACTCGGTGTTGATCACCACCTCCCAACTGCTCTGTCACATGTTAAAACTCAACTAAATAACAGAACTACGCCTGCTTATGCATAAGACTGACTGTCACTACTGATTCAGCTGTTGGTTCTTTGAATGACTGGGTCCTTGACCTTTCTTTTGAGTGGACATATTGTAAATTTCACTAGTTAAGCATGAGGCTAAGGCATCCAACCTCTTGGATAATTAATCATTTAATTTCTCCGTAAATCTGTACTTGTATTTCTGCATTTTTAACCAGATTTACAGTAACCCTAAGGACTGAAATAACTCATCCAAACCAGATTTAGGGAGTGATTTTAATCACTTTATTTTCTGGAATTTAATTTCCTGTATTTATCATTAAGTTTCCAGATTTAAAAAGACTTATTCTGACTGTAATATCTTGTATTTTGTGAAGTCAATAAAGTGAAAGCTTTCTTCAATTTAATTGGAATTTATTATGTTACCAACTATTTTGTACAATAGTTGAACTTCTATTGAGCCGCCAGTTATTGAACATGATGTATGTTCGTTTCCAGAGTTCAGAGGTTCAGTTTTTTACAGACTTAGCCTGTTTTGGCTAGCCTTTTATTTCTTTTGTCGAAATGACCATACACCATGGGGTTTGTAATAAAGTGTGCAAGTAGGGGGGGTCTTGAGTGGCTTGATTCCCTTAGACGTAACAGTCAAGTAAGGTATTCCAAGTAGTTTTTCCCTTATCGATTATGCTTTGCCTTTAGCTGAGTAATAATCGATGAGTTTTTCTCCTGCAACCTCCAAAGCTGGAATGCCTGAATTTGGCGGTTAGGCCTTGGGGGTTATTAGAGTCCAACTGTAAAATATGAACCTACTAGACACTATTGGTATGTCCTATGGTCATTTCCTAGGTCCCTACGTGTATTAAAACATTGTCCAAAAAAAAAATTTAGCAAACGTCCTCGAGTTTTTATTTTTTATTTTTTAAATAATTAAATTTTTCAATTAATTAAGCCATTTTTCCTATGGTTTAATTCAAAATTTTCAAAATGTAATAATTAAGTGGTTTGGGGGTGGATTTTGACAAATGGGGGTTCGTTTTCTAAGCCAAGTCACCCATTTAACCCCTAGACCCACTTATCCTAAGTTTCTGATGATTATTTTGCACTTAATTAGATATTTTCTCAAAATTAATAAATGAGGAATATTTAATTAAAATAATTAGAGAAATATAAAATGGAGATAAAACAAAAACTCTCAAAAATAATCCAAATTGAATAAAGTGAAGAGCTAAATGACATGGCAAAGAGCATCTGGGAAGACTCCAATCACCACCCACCTGATCTGAGTCAGTATCGGAGCACTGTAGATGACTGAGGCTTGGGATTTGCGCCTTCCTAACCTAGCTTGGGTGAATTCTCTTCTTGGCACATTTTTATTGGTTAGGTGATGAAATCAATGTGATAGGGTGGGCACCTTTCCTGGGTGGAGGCCACCTCACCCGAGTCACAACTACCATACTCCAGTTCATCCTTAGATCAAAGCAGTGAGCTCCAACTATTTGGTAGTTGCACCCTCTTGGCCACTCATGCAATTCGCTAGGGTTATTGGCTCTCTTTTGGCCTTCTTCCCCATTTCAGGAGGAAGCAAGGGACCTCTGCCCGTATGATTGTAATTGTTGATCTTTCTTATGAATAAAGTTGAGTCTTTGGAGGACAATTTGTTGGTGCAAGAATTTTCATGGTGAATGTTTGGCTTATAACCGAGGTGATATCTGTGTAGCTTCATTATTATTTATGCAAGTTTTGTTATCTAGCTTAGAAGATTATATTCTAATCCATAGAGTAGGCATTTGAAGGTTCAATTTGCTTGCTTATGTGTAGTTACATAAGATCTAAGAGTTGCATTTGTTAGTCAGTTACACTTATGCGCTTTTGTTCTTGTTTAATTTACCATACTAGATGTAATCACTTGCTTAAAGGGGTTTGTAGTTTTGTAGATCACCAGACGTGAAGTAGAGATCGGAGCTCGGTTGCATCTTATCTTTCTTCACTATATTGTTATGATTCTAATGTTTCTTGTTCTACAGGCTCTCTCCTTGCTCAAATTTGTTCAAGCTTGGGTTTGAAATCTTCCTTCTTCATTCTCAAAACTTCAAAAATATTTCCTTCCAGTTACTTTTTCGCTTCATAACAAGTAGATCTAAAATTTAAATCTCATCATTTTATCTCTTGTTATATAGATCTAAGAATTTTTCCAAGTTTATTTTATCAAAAGCTTAGATCTAGCCTTTTTTAGCTTTAGTACTTGAAGTAGTATTTTCTTCCTATCATTTGCAAGTACTATATCTTAAATTTTTACGCACTTTTAGCTAACATGCAAACCTTTTTTTGAGTTTTATGTTGGCTGGTTTTTATACTTATATTTTAGGAAAGAGAAGATTTGGAGGCGCATGCAAAGATTTGAACCATCAAAAAGGGCTCCTTCCAACCCCCTCTCCTTCTCTGCCATTTCTTCTTTACCCATTCTTCCAAAAATAATTGTAAATTTTTGTATCCTGACTCCAAAGGACAAAAAGTATTTCTCAAAAAAAAAGGTATTGTAAATAAGTTAATTAAGAGCAAGTGGGATAAAGGCTCCGACACCCCACTTCCCCTGTTTGGGGGAAGCTTGTATTGTCCATTGTCCATTTTCTTTGCTTTATACCTGCACAATAATTTCTTAAGAGTAGAATAGGAAAAATTAGTTTTATTTCTTTTATAAAAATTTGCTAAATCTCGGTTTGCTAGTATAGTTTTGCTTCATTTTTAAGCTTTCTTGTTTTTTATATAAATTGTTAAAAAAGAGTCTAAAGTCTCTTGAATCTCACTGAAAAGTGGATCAAGAGCACTCTCTATCGGAGAGGTTTTCTTTTTAGATTTCTTGTCTTTTATATAAACTGTTAAAAGAAAAGGAACATAAAATCTCTTGAATCTCACGGAAAGGTGGATCAAGAGTACTCTCTCTCGGAAAGTTTGTTGTTAGTTTTAGTTCATTTACTTCAGCAACTTTTGCTTTGTTTTCATAAATCTCTTGAATCTCGCCATAAGGTGGATCAAGAGTGCTCTTTGTCGGAGGGTTGTTATGATGGTTCTTGTTTACAACAATTAATAAAATCGGAACAAACATTTTTTCCATTACCATGTATGCTCTACCCCACGCGGCTTAGTCTAACAATAAGGGATATCAAAAGCAACATTGTGCACTTATTAAATCCTCACATCTAAGTAATCAAGTCAAATTAATAAAACTCACAACCCTCAAACATTATGGAAATCCGACGTAACGAATCTAAGAAGTAGTGGGCAAGTTCTTTAGGAAAAGCAAGAACTCCAAGAAAGCGACCATGGGGTCCCATTAGGCTACATCCTTGTTAGTGTAGTGTTGAACACCCCCCCCGCCCCCCCGACGACTCAATCTAGCCCACATTTTCCTGTGCGGAGCCACTCTTCTAAGAATACGGACATATTCCCAGTGCCTCACGGTATATCGAGAATTCCCCTTAACCCACTCATTATTGAATAATTTAAAGCTAACTAAGTACATTGCAAAACGTTTCTCATTTGTTAGCAGCACTTATTTATTTTGACTCCATTTTGGCACTGGTTTATATCAATCTTTTATTCTGCTTCAAGCAAATCCATTATGAATGCCAATTTATGCTGTTGAGTTAGATTATTCCAAATTTTGCAATACTTGAGTTTAATATTATTTAATTCTAAAAACTCCTAAAAACAACCATCCTCATCGTTTACCAAAAAATATCTTAAAACACAAGAGCCTTAGAAACTCTTTTTTAGGGACTACCCCCCTTGGCTTCATTAGGAGTTTGTCTAAACGGAGTCGGGATCAGGTGACAGCATCTGACTCTTTGCTTGCCCTCAAGGTCGCACCTTTCCCACTCGGGAAACAGTTTTCAAAAGATTTATGCTAACGGTGTGCACATCGACGGGCAACATTTTTGGCGTCGTTGCCGGAGACAAATGTTTTGTTCCTCAACGACTTTTTCCTTGGTTTTTTCTTGGTTTTTACCTTGTCTTTTGATAGATTTTTAGTTTAAACAAATCTTTGATTTTCAACTTAATCCATCTGGCGACTCCGCTGTCAATAAACACACCAAGGTATTCAACAAAAAGAACTCTGTAGGCCTACTTAATTTCATCCCTGAACCTGAATAGGTTTATAGGAGGAGACTAAATATGTTAACTTCTCGTAGAATCCTTGAGAATCTTTGATCTAAGTCTATTTCGGACATCCATAGTCTTTTCGTTGAGAATAATAATTGTTTCTCTGATACAATGGGTGAATATTTCAGTCCCATTAACATTTCTCAGATAGCAGGTCAACCTCACAATCTACCAGATAAAGTTGTAGACAAACTACCTATGTTCACTGGCATTGATGCCATCAATGCAAGTCTTCATCTTAAAAAATTGTCCAGATGTATCGGCGCCTTTATCAACGATCCTCCACATAAACACGAAGATGTGTGTATGAAACTTTTTGCTCTTTCTTTGGAAGGAGATGTTGGTGAATGGTTCAACAACTTGCCAAATAACTCCTTTGCAACTCTTGCAACATTTAAAACTGCGTTCCCCAACAAGTTTGTTGAAAAAAAAGAGCCCCAACATCAGTTAGGTGCTTTGACCAACATAAAAAGAAACGAGAATGAAACAATGGATGAATTCAACAAGAAATTCATAGATATGACTAATGCCATCCATACTGACTACAAGCCTACTGCTCGGTCCATCTTAGTCTACTATATTGAAGCTCTTAGTGGAGAAATGGAGTATCAACTCAGAGATAAAGACCCTACGACTCTTTTGATTGCCCAAGAAATGGCCATTAAAATTGATAGGAATATGCAATCTTCTAGTAGATCAAACATTCCTGGGTACACAAGGGCCCTTATCCCTCCTAAGCAACAAGAGATTAGAACTAAAGATTCCACAAACCACATGCAAGAGACTTATGACAAGAAAATGAGAGAGATGAATGATAGGATGGAGGCCTTACAAGCCTGTTACCCCTCCAAATGCATTTTGCACTTTGAGTGCTTAAAACACTATTTATAGAAGCAAAGCGGAAATGAGGAGCAACAGAAAGTATCAAGGTACGGTTTATGTTTTCACCATTTGGAAGCATCAGCACTCAGTTCTGGGCACATTTTTCAAGATGTTTTTATTTCAAGATTTACAAGTACTTGTTTGGACAAGTTGTGTACTAATTCTGAGGTACAAAAGGGCTGTGCTACAAAGGGGTGGCAAGGAGCTTCCTTCTAGCAAGGAAGATAAAATATTGTGAATAGTCAATCCATGGTCATATGAATGAGCCAGGCACAACGGAGGACAAATCGTACTGTACATGTTCGTTTGAAGGTCAAAAGAATGTATCAGTGTCACAACATCAGTGCAATGGTCATTCTCTTTCAGAAAAGTGGACTTGTTGCTCTTCAGGAGGTCCTTCTCATGGTAAAGGTGCATCTTCTAGTACAACTTATTTTACAGCAAAGGAATGCTGAAGAGATGTGTTGTATTATATCTGTGGAAAGAGTGATTGTAGCAGCAATGATCTCAGGCTTGATGCAACAGCTTGATTGCCTTTCATTTGTCACCTGTGACTACTTATCTAGAGCAACTTCTACATTGTGTGGGAAGAGGCAACGAAAAACACTAAGATGTTTCTCAATTGGCAAGATGAATGTCTTGGTTGCCATTGATGTCGTTGAAGAGGGCATTGATGTGCAAACTGCAGCTGTAGAAGCCCTATCAACCCTTCTCGCTGAAACAAACAAATTAAAATTGTGTGTGGAAGAGCTCGATAAAGAAGATGCTGTGCGGCACATACTTGCTTTGCTTTTTGTGGTTAGGACTGGGAAACTTCAGGAAAAGCATCGTCCCAAGATTTTAGTTGTTATTCAATAACATTCAACAGAACATCATAGCTTGGGTCACTCGCAATGTGCCACAGCTAAACTGTGTTATAATAAATCTCAACAAGGCTGCAACTCTAGTGAAGCAACAGATACTAGAATCACCTAAACAGAGCCATGAGGGTGCTTTAAACTGTAACTTAGTCAATCAGAAAAGTGAAGATGCTTTACATTATCTACAAAGAGGGGCTTTCAAGCAAAATGATAGTACCGACTTGACCAATGACTCGGTCAATGAAGACATGAGTTCTATTGCAGAGCTTCAGGAGTAGGTAAAGTGGTTCAAAATTGAGCTATGCCAAGCTTTTGAGAAGAAGAAAGTGTCTATTCTGAGGTTAGAAGATCTAGAAAAAGCATCCATAGAGATGGTTAAGGAAGAAAGTATGGGCTTGCTGGACACAAAGGTGGAGCAGGTGGACTTTGAGTTGGCCAATTTGAAGCAAGCTTTCTTAGAGAAGCAACAGCATTAGCATTTTCAGAATATTTCTTGGAGTAGTACAAAGCAGCTTGACGTGAGAGTGTTGCAAGGTGAGCGTGAAATGGCTACAGATAATAGGCTTCGTGGTGAGTTTCAGCTTCTTGGCATTCCACCAGCACCCAAAGGTGTACCTCAAATAGAGGTTGCTTTTGACATTGATGCAAACAGCATGGTTACTGTATCTGCCAAAGAAAAAAGCCACTAGCAAGGAGCAGGCCATCACTATCTAGTCGTCTGGAGGACTGACGGAAGACGAGATACAGAAGATGGTGAGAGAGGGTGAGATGCATGCTCAAAAAGATCAAGAAAAGAAGTTGTTAATCGATGCTAGAAATGTTGTAGACAGCACGATATACTCTGTAGAGAAGAGTTCGAGTGAATATAAAGATAAAGCTTCCTTCAGAAGTAGTTTCTGAGAAAGAATTTGTTGTAGCAAACCTAAAGAAAGAAATGGCTAATGAAGATGCTGAAGATGAAGAAGTGAAGTGGGATGATTATTGCAAGTCTTGGTAAAGATTTTTGAGAAATGCATGATCATTGGATGGTTACAGGCAGTGAGTGTGGAGGTCCATTGGTTAATACATCAACAGTTCCTTGGCAGCTCGACCGAACCCAAGTTTAAAGCCCGATATTATGAAGCCACTTGCAGCCGCTCAACTTATGCACTGATTGCGTGGAGTTTGGAGAAATTCAGGCTTTAGTTGATAGCCGAATGCAAAATAGAAAATCTGCAGTGCTGAATTCAGAAGTAGCTTGACGTTTCAGCGTGGAGTGTCGGTGGAAATTTGACATTAGTCACGAATTGGCAGCCGATGTTATCTTCTCGTAGAGAATTCCTGCATTTTTTACTTAACGACCGAGTCATGGATTTGTCAAAGTAGATGGAGGTCCACGAATTTCGTTGATGAGCAACCCACGGCTATATGCTCGAAGCCACGTTCAAAGGAAGCTGAGTCGTGATTCTTTTTTGGGAAAAAATTGTTCTTATTCATGGGACATTGGTAGCCAATTCACTGATAGCAAGAGTCGTGGAGCAGCGCCAGCAAAATTGATCCCTCTCGGATGCAGTTTACGGTTGATCAGATGTATCATGTCTCACGGGTTGTTTGTATCAGTCATGGTGTTGATAGCCAGTGTGAAATGGAGTCCGGAACGGCTAATTAATCTTGATTTATCTCAATTGGCAGCAAAGATCAAGCCTAGTGCTGGCATTTGCGTAGGTTAGCTGCGTTAATCACGTGGAGTTTGGAGAAAACGCCAAATTCACCTTTTGTCTTGACCGACCCGGGAGAGCATCATCTGCTAGATCGACACCTGGTCTAAAGTTAGGCATTTCCAATATGGTCGCCTTTTGGGTAGCAGTATGGGATCGTGGAATCCATCCACGTAGAAGTACGTACTCGGGTTTTCTTTTTTGAAGATTTGATCGCCAATCTATGGCTTCAACATTTACTATCGGCACCGTGGTTGACTGTGGTGTGATTTACTTCAGTAACAAAATCATAATGGGAGAGTCAGATGAACTAAAGATGTTGTTTGCACTTTAGTTACATTAAAATATGTTTGGTCAAGTTAGGGAGAAAATGTGGAGCTAGATTCACTTTTCTCAAATCATGCATTATTTTATTATTTTGGCTTTGACAAAAGTGAAAAAGGCTTTTTGGCCTATAAAAAGGAGCCTTCTTCATTGTAAAGGATGGAATGTTTTTGGGCTCAGAGGATTTTTTCCCCAAAGTTAATAAAGAAAATCATGTTGAGTTTTTGGACATGTTGGGTTTCTTTGTGGTAGTCTTGTGTCTTTATGAGTTGTAGACTAAGCCGGCATAGAGGGCTAACAATCTAGCACGTTGGGCAAGCATTTGCGGTTTCCAACACATGTTATGCAGCGACCCAATGCACACTCCTAGGCTCAACCATGAACTGGCTAAGAGTGTTCATTGCAAAACACATATCTGATCGAGTGTTGACCAAATACATCAATGATCTGATAAGCTAACGATATAAAGTAGGATCCACCAACTCTCCGTCAAAAGCATGAAGCTTCTTCCAATTGGTGATCATAGGTGTCAACATAGGCCTGCAATCCTCCATCCTAAATCTCATCAAAATATCAACCGCATACTTTCCCTGCCCCAAGTAAATATGTCCACGCTCCTGCCAAACCTCCAATCCCAAAAAATAATGCATCCAGCTAATATCAGTCATCTCGTACTCTGCTGCAAGATCCTTTTGGCAAGCTGCAATGGGTCTCTCTCTCCCTGTGATAAACAAATCATCAACATATAGCAGAAGAATAAGTGGATCATCTCCAACCATGATGAAGGAGAGATTCGGATCTGCTTCACTCTTATGAAACCCCATACTCAGCAATTAAGAATCAATCTGGGAGCTTGCTTCAGCCCGTAAAGGGCCTTCTTCTTCAACCTGCATACATGTGTCTCTCTATCATGTATCTCAAAGCCCTGAGGCTGCTCAATGTAAATCTCCTCCTGTATGATCCCATTCAGAAATGCGGTCTTCACATCCATCTGATGGATCTTCCAACTCATTTTCGCTGCAATGGAGATCAAGCTCCTGATAGAAGTATATCGAGCAACCAGCGCAAAAGTCTCATCATAATCAATGCCCTCAACCTGTGAAAACCCCCGCGCTACAAACCTGGTTTTGTACTTCTCCACACTCCCATCTGTCGCATGCTTCAACTTGTAAAGCCAACGAGAATTCACCAGTGACTTCCCCTCAGGTCTCAGAACAATCTCCCATACATCATTCTTCATGATGGAATGGTACTCATCCATCATGGAATCTCTCCATACCGAATGCTGGGATGCCTCCTCAAAAGTAGAAGGCTCAGAATCTCGTGTACAAGCCACCAACACCATGCCCAATCTGTCAGGCATCTTGATGGCTCTCACCTTATCACTGGGTGTCCTAGCCTTTAAGGCATCCTTCAAGGTCTCCCGAAGCCATTTAGGCTTCTTCTTCCCTGGAGGTTCTTCACACACTGGCTTGTCCTCATCTGAAGAACTACCAGAGCTAGAAGCCCCAGTCACCTGTGAACCTGAAGCTGGTGTGACAACACCAGCTGTACCCTGTAATCTTGATCCTGATCTCGATCCCAATCCCCTGTAAGGTGTACCCGTAATAGTAGACCCATCACCTGTCCCGGAAGACGCTGCTGGCCTAACCACTGAACCTGGTGAACCTGTGCCAACACTCTATGGTCCTGTAACCCCGGAAACCTGTGATCGTGACTGCTGCGTAGATGGAACCTGTGCTACAACCTGAGGTGCAGGGACCTGCTACTCTCCCTGTTCTGACTCTCTCGACCTCCTGAAGGCTCGCTCCTCCTCAAACTTCACATCCCTCCTCACCACCAATTTCCTTTGATAGGGAAGATAAATACGGAAAGGCTTCGTAGTCTCATCATAGCCCACAAAGATGCCCTTCTCTGCAATGGGCTCCAACTTTGTCCTCTTCTCTGAAGGGACATGAGAGTAAGTCAGACTACCAAATATACGAAAATGGCCAACTTCAGGCTTCTTGCCTGAAAAGCACTCCTCATGTGTCATATTCCCCACTGCCTGATGGGGACTCCTGTTCTTAAGATATACAGCGGTGCTGCAAGCCTCAACCCAGAGAAAGAAAGGAAGTAACTAGTCATGTAACATAGCTCAAGTTGCTCCAACAATGGACCTGTTCTTCCTCTTTGCTACTCAATTGTTTCCTGATCCCCTCCTGTCTGCAAAATCCATCAAAGTCCTTGGAGGTATACTCACCCCCTTTATCTGATCTCAAGACTCGAATCTTCCTCCCTGTTTGGTTCTCCACAAGAGCTTTGAACTCTTGGAACCTCTGCAAGACTTCCTCAGACTTCTTGCTCTTCAGAANAATCAATCTCCACCCTTGGATTAATCCTTGATCAATGGCTGAGATTTTTGATCCATGCCAAACCAACATACACCCTCAGATCTAGGTATTTGACCAAGATCTATCTTCAAATCAATGGCTTGGATGAGTTAAGGATAAAAAACGTGGGCCCTCCTCCAAACTTGGCTTTGACCCTCTTACATTCCTCCAAAAATGGCGCCTTCCTCCATAAATAGCGCCCTCTAAATAGATGTAGCGCCCCTCTAATGTGACTAGCGCCCTTCTATTTGCAATGGCGTCCCTCTAAAATGGGTGGCGCTCCTCTAATTTGGTGGACGTCCCCTTTAAATGGTAGCGCCCTCTTATTTTGGCCGCTCTTCCTCTAAATGTGGGCGCTTTGCTCCAAATTAGCGCCTCTCCAATTGTAGTAGCGCCCTTCTCTACTTGTGGACGCCTCCAAATATGGTAGATGCCTCCATATATAGCATGACGCCCTCCTTTTAGTTGGACTCCCACCACACTAGCGCCCTCCTCTAATTGATAGCGCCCCTTTAAATGTGGTGACGCCCTCCATACTTGGGGGTTTTAACTTGGACTTGGTGTTTTAGTGAGGGTTTGGCTACGTTTTGGCTCTAGATTTAGCTTTGACTTGGACGTCCCCTTCATTTAGCTTGGACTTTAGCCATTTTTCTCCAAAAAAGATNATCCCCTCAGGGACACAAAAAACATAGGTCTGCATAAGTCTAAATGTATCAAGTCAAGAGTACCAGCTGACCTGCTATCACTGCCACATCACTGCTCAAAAAAGCAGTCTTGGTGTACTTTCCTAAAGCACACCCCATACACACATCACTCTGCCCTATGCTAAACTCCGGTAAACCTGTCACCATGTGCCTCAACAACCCCAAGGTTGGATGATGCAAGTGAGCCATCCTCCTATGCCAAAGCTCACACAACTCACTGCTGCTGCTATGTGCTAAAGCATGCTGCGACTGAAACAAGAGCCTATATAGTTTCCCACATCTCACTCCAATGGCAACTGAAGTAGATGGTCCTGCAGTCCTGGGAAACATATGCACGTGTCCATCTAGGAAAGACACCCCAAGACCCTGATCCTCGATCATGGAAACTGACACTAGGTTCTTCTTCAGCCCAGGTACATACANTTAGGATAAAATTAAAATTCACCTTAGATTTTAATTTTTCAATTTAATTTTTAAAATTTCCCCATTTTTAACTTAGGAAAAATTAAAAATAACTTGAAAAAATTAAATCT